>JFGW01000464.1:0-17226 GCA_000729825.1 Epichloe sp. AL9924
GGGGTTTTTATAGGGTTTTGAGGTTTTTTAGGGTTTTTTTGGGTTTTTTATAGCTAAAAAGAGATTTTAAAAAAACTTAAATAAGAAGAATAATAAGGAATAATAGTTAGAATAACAGGTTAGCTTTTCCTATGTAATTTGGATTTTTTACGATTTTTTATGATTTTTATAAGGGAAAAAGAAAAGAAAAGAAAAGAAAAGAGAAGAAAAGAGAAGCAGGGTAATAGTATCACGTAAAAATTTTCGCCCCACTTTAATAACTAATTCATTTAATTTACTATGAATTGCTTACATAACATAATACCCCACTTTTAGACCCACTTTTTTATTTATATTCTTTATTAAAAGAGAATTATATTTTATATATAAATATATAGTAAAAAAAAATTTTTAATATTTAAAATACTATTTTTGTGGCTTCCTTTGGACGATAGTTAGTCTGACCGTGGCCAAAGGTAGGTCTACCAAAGGGATACACGCAATGCAATTAGCTACATCGCGTGTAACCTCGCACCGCTTACAGTGGCTTCGCACTATAAGACTTACTTTTCTTACTTTTCCCTCCTAGCTAGATTTCTCTCCTTCTCTCTTTTCTCTTCTATTTATTATTAATAAACTATTATTAACTTTATTTAATTAAACCCCTTTATATTACACTAGTGCTATATTCCTTTGTAAAACTAACACTAATTAGTAGTTAACTATAACTATAGATAAGCTAAGTATTATAAGAAGAGACATTCCTATAAATACTATAGCCCCTTACCCCTTAAGCTAATATATAAGCTATTTAGGCAGAGAGAAATAACTATAGAGTATGCTAAAGGAAGAGACTAGAATCCTAACTATAGGCTTATTAGGCTTCTAAGAGATTAATTTATTAACCCTTAGGCCTTTAGGATATTTAGTTAATTATTATTCTTATTATTTATTATAAGAAAACTAACTAAATAACTAAATCTATTGCTATAAGGTATTTTATTTAAACCTAATATTAAACATAACACTTAGCTAAGCTAGCTAACCTATATAACCTCTTTTTTCTACCCCTTTTCTCCTTTCTTTATAGTTATTTACTATAACTACCTTAGCTTCTCTGTGTTTAGTGTACATAACGCAAAGGCAAAGTGTTAAAAATAAGACCTATTTTTAGCCCTTTCTAGTCAAAGGACCTTTCTATCACTAGCTTGCATTGCAAGCCTGATAGCTGCACTGCAGCTGTTAACGGTCGCGAAGGTAGCTGTTAATAGCTACGTCATAGCTATTAACAGCTGCGACTAACCGTGTGGATAACTAATCCAAATCAATTATGGATTATTTAATTGCGTTGTAGCTGCAAGCGTAGCTATAACTACGCCACTAGTAATTAGGTAAGCTAGGGTAACGTAAGCAGGTTACCCTACACATAGGTTACCCTATAGCTATCTTTAATAGCGATTTTCTCTTTAACTAGAGGTTGTACAAAAGTTTTATATATAGCAAATTAAAGCTAGAAGATAGGGCTTTTATTTTATATAGGAATATTTTTTAAACTAAAAGTTAGTGCATATGGGTTGCTAGTTTGTATAGTGGTGAGTTAATTTTTTAGATTTTACATACAAATAAATTTTACGGAAAATCAAAAGTGGCCCTTAAGACCCTTTTAGTAGCCTAGATTTACCAATATAGTCAGTGGGTATATAAGAGGAAGAAGATCTTTTTAATCTAGCTAGATAGCTAGGCCTCTTAATCCAACAGCCGCATTGCCCGTACAACGTCACTAAAATCAATACTATTAATATATAAGATATCGTAAAAGTTATCTAGATTAAATTCTATTAGTTAATAACTGCCATAACCTTCCGTTACGTTACGTTAAATATTCAACGTGGTAGTTCTATTAGTCCCTAACCGTAGAGCTACACCTGTACAGCTGTTGCCAGCCGGCAACTAGCTCCCTACATTTTAATAGGTTATAAGCCCGGCCTATCACTATAAAATTCTTTCTAGTGCACTTTACGTACAGTTATAGAAGACTTCCCTTCTATAAAAAAGGAAGGACCCGCAAGATAAAAGCTATTCCCTTCTATAAAAAGGAATTATTATAGTTATAGAAGACTTCCCTTCTATAAAACAGGAAGCGCACGAGCAATATAAAAGCTTTTCCCTTCTATAAAAAAGGAAATTTAGCGCGGATAGAAGCTTTTCCTTTCTATAAAAAGGAATTTCAGTACGAAAAGAAGACTTCCCTTCTATAAAATTGGAAGATAGATACCAATCAACAAGGTCAGGGGCCTTCAGCCCCTAATCTTAGTGCACAAGAGGTTCTAAATAATTAGCTAAAAGAGCAGGTTATTAAGTAATAAGATGCTATTGATTTATTATTACAGAAGCTAGAGGCTTTAACTATAGCTATTAATAATAGAGGCATAGAGGGTGTGGAAGCTACTAAGCCTACTAGTCAGGAGCAAGTTCAGCAGCCTATTTAAGATAAGGCCCCTAAATCTAGCTCTGTACAAGCTGCTTTTAATAATTTAATTATTAAGGAATTTAATAAGAGGGTTTATAGCTTCCTAGAGACTGCTAAGCTTAAAGGAGCTGAAAACTTTGATCAATGGAAACAAGCCCTAGCTATCTAATTTAAAGCTTTAGGCATGCCTGAATTTCTAGATAATCCGGATATTTCTAGGGCGCTAGGGGACACTAACCAAGCTATTATCCTTATATTACTAAGGGATAGCTATATAGAAGGCCCCTAAGCCGCTATAACTTAGCAAAAATCACCTGAAAAAGCCTATAATTTACTTATACGGCAGTATTCACATAGCGTTAAAATCCAGAGAGGGTCCCTATATTCTGAATTTTATAACCTGAATTTTCATGGTTTTAAGGGGACTTTAGAAGCCTTTAATGTAGTCTTTAATAATCTACTAGCTAGATTATTAATTTTAGGGGTCCTAATTAATCCTATAGATTAGGTTAATTAATATCTTTAATCCCTAAAATCCACCTTCCCTTAGTGGGCTAAGAGGCAACGATTTAGCATACGTACAAATAGGGCTATAGGGGCTCCCCTAGATACCCTAATCTTTAATTTCTAATAGCAGACCTTCTAGCTAAACAGAGGGATAAGTTATCTACAGTATCCAAAGCCCTGAATTATAAGGCTAAAGACCTAGAAAAGGGTGCTAAAGACAAGGAAAAGGCCCCTAAAGGTTAGAAGAAGAAGAAAGAAAGCTCTAAAGAAAATAAGGGCTTTTCTAATTCTAATAAGAAGAAAAAGAAGTAAAAGGGTTAAAAATCAGATAAAAGGGAAAATAAAGAGCTTATAGAGGGTTCTTTTATGCTAGGCAATTACAACCTTTCTAACGGAGCCCTTAATCCGTATAAGAAACCTAGCAATTACAAGACTAGTTATAAGAGCTCTAGCAATAGTAGCTCTAATTCTAGCTCTAGTAATTTAGATAATAAAAAACAAGAAATTAATTCCTTAAATGGTTTTAATTATTACAGTAAAGACATAAAAAAAGCCCTATTATATAATACAGGTTTCACCATATATATAGTTAATTCTAGGGAGGTCTTTAGGGATTATACCCCTTATAAAAAGGGGGAATCTAACCCTATTATAACTAGTGGTGGTTCTATTTATCCTAAGGGCCACGGTAGTGCTGTTTTTGAGGTCTTATATCAAAAGAAACCTAATAAATATAGGACCTTAGTGCTAAAGGACGCTCTATATTTTCCTTAGCTTAATGTTAATATAGTTAGTGGCCTTATTCACTATATATCTAGCGGTTGCTTTATAAAAAACCACCTTTATCTTAAAGATAGGTCTTATATTGCTACCCTAGATATAGAAAAACATGGTTTTTTCTTTCACGTTAAAAACCAAACTACACCTAGGTTATATAAAGGGCCCTGTAACAAAGAATCTCATTATATCTAACCTTTTACCTATACTAGCTTTAGGGGTTATAGCTACCCTATAGAGGTTTAAATTCCCTCTAAAAAGCCAGATTAGGCTTCTGTTTTAGATAAAATCGCTAAAATTAACAAAAATGATAATAATATTAAAGAAATCGAACGGGATGATTTAGGGGATTTAGTCCCTTCTCTAACGCCTATAGCCCTAGGTTAGGTCCCTTATAAATCTAAGGAAATAGATTTAGGGGTGTTAGAGGGCCTTAGTGATGGAAAAAGGTCCTTAATACCTCCTTAAGAGGCCTGTGGTTCTTAAGGGGCCTAGCAGGGGACTAACAGAGAGGGCCCTAATCTAGACCTAAATCTAGACCCTAATTCAGGCCCTAAGGATCTTTAATATTAATGATTACTAGAACTAGCTAGCCTATAGCATGTATAATTAGGGCACCTAGGGCTTCCTTTGCTAAAGAAAACAAGCCTTATAACTAAAGGAATCCCTGATTTTTCTAAAATTAAGGATAAAGATTTTAAATGTATAGCTTGTAATCAATCTAAGGCAGTTAGAAGACCTAGGAAATTAGCTATCCCTGACCCCCCTAGAGCTCTAGATTAAATAAAGGGGGATACGCTAAAAATTAGCCCGGTACTATACAATAAACAGTTAATTTACTTATTTCTAGTTAATTAAAAGACTAGATATAAGTGGGTTTTCTTATTACCTAATAAGGAAGGACTAACTATTTATAGGGCTATTAAGGGCTTCTTTAGAGGGCTTAAAAATTAACTAGGTTAATATCCTAGGCACCTTCACTTCGATGGGGGCCAAGAAATCGATTCTAGTTGTTAAAGCTAGTTAAATTCTAAAGGGATTAAATTTACGACATCTAGTCCCTATATCTATAAGCAAAATGGATTAGCAGAGCGTTCAATTCGGACTATTCTAGACCGATTAAGGGCTACTATTTAGTGGGAAAAATTACCGTTATATCTATGGTGTTTTGTATTACCTGTAGTTATTAACCTAGTTAATATAACTGCTAATACCACAAAGGATAAAAGCCCTAAATAACTGCTAGTTAGGGAGCTAAATCAGCCCTATACGACTGATATTAGGAGTATTAGAGCTATAGGATCTCACTGTGAGATTCTAATCCCCCTGGAAAAACGACCTAAAGCCTAGAAGTTAGCAGCTAGGACTATCCCTAGAAGATTATTAGCTACACTAGGTTCTTATACCTACCTTGTGTACATCCCCTCTAAAAGGCTAGTTACGAAGACTAGCTTTATTAAGATTATAGAACCTATAGGTCCTGTCTCTAAAGGATTACCTAGGCTTTCTATAGGGGATAACCCTTTAGAGGGGGAAAATGATTTAGAAAATCAAGATCTAAATCAAGGTTCAAAGGATTACCCTATAGACAACATAGGGGACCCTATAGGTCCTATACAACCCCCTAAAGGTCCGATTCTAGTGGTTCCAGAGGCCCTAGACAAGGCGCCTACCACATCTTAACCAGGAAATCAGATTTCGACTCCAGACCCTAATTTTGACTAAATTACCGACTTCGACCCTAATATTAACCCCATAGATGTTAATATTAGTACACCTTCTTCTCTAGATTTCGTTAAAGAAATCTGCTTTAAGGTACGGGAGAAGCTAAAGGAAAACAACCCTAACAGCCCCGAACCTAAGACCTGGAAGCAAGCTTTATCTAGCCCTAATGGGGATAAATGGATAGAAGCTACGTATAAGGAATACGAATAGCTTCTAAAGGCTAGTACTTTTAAATTTATAGGGAAAGACTAAGTACCTAAGGGCCGAAAAGTACTAAAGAATAGGCTTATGTATAAGCTTAAAAAGGATAAAGAAAATAATCCTTTAAAATACAAGGCCTGACTCGTTACTAAGGGATTTATGCAAATCAAAGGTCTAGATTATCTAGAGACCTTTGCAGCCACAAGCATCCCCCCTAGCTAGAGGATTTTACTAGCCCTAGCGGCTTGGAATAACTAGGAAATCAAATAGGTTAATTTTATAGGAGCTTTCCTTAATAGTAAGCTTTAACAACAGATATATATGGTTATTCTAGACGGATTTATCGAATTCCTTAAAGCAAATCCTAAACTAGCTAAATTAGCTAAAAGTTTTGGCTATAAACCCTCTAAAGACCAAGTAATTCTATTACAAAAGTCTTTATATAGCCTAAAAGAAAGCTCAAGGGAGTGGCAACAAGCACTAAAAGTAGTGCTAAAGTCCCTAGGATTTAACCCTCTTATATCTAACCTAGCTATATTCTTTAATCCCTCCACCAAAACCTTTATTACTACATATATAAATGATTATCTTCTAATTAGACTAGATTTACCTTATATCCAAAGGCTTAAAAAGGAACTTTATAAAGTCTATCTAATAGAAGATAGGGGGCCTGCTAAATTCTTCTTAGGGGTTTAAATCATATAAGATAGACCTAATAGGATACTAAAAATCCACTAATCTTAGTATATCTTAGAGGCTTTAAATTGATTTAATATGCTAGATAGTAAGCCTATTAGCATACCTCTTTAGCCAGGCGTATTAGCTACGCAGATAACTAAGCTTTTAATAGCTAGCGAAATCAAGCTTTATTAGTGCATTATAGGGACTATAATGTACCTAATGTTACTTACAAGGCTGGACGTAGCCTTTACACTTTAGTGGCTATTTACAGCACTAGCTAGCCCCTATATAGAGCACCTAAAAGCAGCTAAAAACCTGCTTAGGTACCTATTAGGGACTAAATTCCTTGCTATTATTTATAGGGGAGACCCTAAAGGTATAGCTAGTAAAAGCCTAATAGGTTATTATAATAGTGATTTTGTAGGGGATAAAAAGACCTCTAAATTAACCTACGCTTATCTATTTAAGCTAGCTAGCGGACCTATTAGCTAGAAATTAAAGAAAGCTAGTACGATAGCTCTATTAACATTAGAAGCTAAAGCTAATGCTATCTGCGAGACCTTCCGGGAGCTACAGTGGCTTTAGGGCTTATTTAAGGAGCTAAAAACCCCTATTTCTCCCCCTATCTAGATATATTACGATAATTAAGGCGCTATAACCACTGCCTATAACCCTGACTTACATAGTTATATAAAGCATACCTTGCTAAAGTTCAACTACATTAGGCAACAGGTTTTAGAGGGTTTAGCTAAGATCGAATATCTAGATACAAAGTCAATGCTTGCAGATAGTCTAACAAAGCCTCTATCTAGACCTCTTTATTAGGCTTTTATTAAGCTTTTAGGGCTTAATAATCACTAAAAACCAACAACTAAATCCCTTTAATAGGGAACCAAAAACAACGCTAAAAAGGGAGCTATATTTAACAATAGCTAGGAATTTAAAAAGGGGGTCTTTTATCTTTTCCTGTTTTTTCCCTTTTATCTATTATTATCTAAAAAGTTATTATTTACCCTATAGTCTCCTTATACGCTTTTAATTGCCTTTAATGTAATTCTTTTGTAGAGGGGGTGTTAAAAATAAGACCTATTTTTAGCCCTTTCTAGTTAAAGGACCTTTCTAGTTAAAGGACCTTTCTATTACTAGCTTGCATTGCAAGCCTAACAGCTGCACTGTAGCTATTAACGGTCGCGAAGGTAGCTGTTAATAGCTATGTCGTAGCTGTTAATAGCTGTGACTAACCGTGTGAATGACTAATCTAAATCAATTGTGAATTATTTAATTGCGTTATAGCTGTAAGCGTAGCCACAACTACGCCACTAGTAATTAGGTAAGCTAGGGTGACGTAAGTAGGTTACCCTACATATAGGTTACCCTATAGCTATCTTTAACAGCGATTTTCTCTTTAACTAAAGGTCGTACAAAAGTTTCACATATAGCAAATTAAAGCTAGAAGACAGGGCTTTTATTTTATGTAGGAATATTTTTTAGACTAAAAGTTAGTGCATGTGGGTTGCTAGTTTGTATAGTGGTGAGTTAATTTTTTAGATTTTACATACAAATGAATTTTATGGAAATGTAAAAGTAGCCCTTAAGACCCTTTTAGCAGCCTAGATCCACTAATATAGTTAGTGGGTATATGAGAGGAAGAAGATCTTTTTAATCTAGCTAGATAGCTAGGCCTCTTAATCCAACAGCCGCATTGCCCGTATAACGTCACTAAAATCAATACTATTAATATATAAGATATCGTAAAAGTTATCTAGATTAAATTCTATTAGATGATAACTGCCATAACCTTCCGTTGCGTTGCGTTGAATATTCAACGTGGTAGTTCTATTAGTCCCTAACCGTAGAGCTACACCTGTACAGCTGTTGCCAGCCGGCAACTAGCTCCCTACATTTCAATACAAAGAATTACCTCTAATCTTTATAACCTATTTTCCCCTTCTTTTGCCTTATTACGTTTACCGCGATAAAGAGCCTAGAAACTACGCTATTATTATATAGCTGTTTATTTAGTTTTTCCTCTAGAAGAGCCTAGAAACTACGCTATTATTATATAGCTATTTATTTGGGTTTTCCTCTAGAAGAGCCTATAAACTACGCTATTATTATACAGCTATTTGTTTTACTATAATTATAGTAATAACGCTCCTTTTGCTTATTCCCTTTTATTTTTCTATTTATTCCCTAGAATAAAATTAGATAGTAGTATATCTTTAAAATAAACCTCTTAAGCCCTTTCCTATAAGAGTAAGATACTTTAAATACCTTTTAAATTAATCCCTAAGAGACTATTAGAGGCTATACTACTAAAAAGACTATAGCTATACTCTCTAGCACTTATAATAGAGTAAAAATAACTTACCTAGCTAAATCTAAAGACTACTATATAGAATAAACTAAGTAATTAAATTACTAGGTTTATTTATACTAGTAAGCACTAATATTAAAGAGATAAAGACCTTTAGGAGAACTTTAAAGAAGACTTTAAGGGATAGTTAAAGGAGATATTTAGGAGAGCCTATAGTAACCTTATAAGGGAACTATAAAGCTCTTAATAAGATAATAGTGTTTATATTACTTAAGGCCCTAGAATTCTAATTACTACTATATTAAAATAAGTGCTTTAAGAAGAAATAAAGATAATATAGTTAAAAGAGAAGTCACAATCTCCTAAGCTACCTTAAACATAACCCCTAGAGGTTATTACCCTAAAGATTTACCCTATTTATTCTATTACTCCTTAATAGGAATAGTATTTATAACCCCTAAAAGAACCTTTATAATAATCTTAATTATTCTAAGACTTTAAGGATAATTAACGCGCTTAATCCTAGTAACTTACCTATTATTACCTTCCTTTAGATAAGTAAATCACAAAGAAAATCTCTAAACTTATAAAGATATATAAGAATAGTAACTATTACAGCAGGAACCTATATAATTTCCTCTTACCTAAGATTACACTCTTTAAGAGCAAATATAATTAAATTAACCTTCCTAAATCCTACTTTAGTAAAGCTTTCCCTATTATACTAATAGGAACTACTAAATAACATTTCCTTAACTACCTATCTAGTAAGGGCCTTTCTTATAAAGGGATAATTATAAATATCTATTACTGCTTTAAGACTAAAAGTAACTAATAGTTTTACTAATATAAATAGAGTAATATAACCCTTAAGAATATTATTACTTAGAACCCTAAGAAGAGTAAGCTTAAGTGCCTTAAGATCCTATTAACTACTCTAAAGAAGGTTTATAAAGGACTATACCCTTCTAATATAGTAGATATAGAGCTCTATAAGTAAACCTTAAATATAGTCTCTAGTATTCTAGAATACTAGATAGTAAAGTACACACATACCCTAGGCTTTAAGAACCTTACTAGGGACCTCTATAAGTTAATTATAATTATAGAAAGTAGTGTAAGGAGTACCTAATACCACTAGTATTAAGATAAAGACCTATTAGAGGTAATATTTATAGATTGCTAATATAGCTAATAGAATTAGAGAGACTAAGGAAGAGAAGGTTATTATAGTAACTCTAGGTAACTTAAGTAATACTTTATCTATAGTAAGAATAGCTACTAGTTATTAAACTACACTAATACTAAGCATTAGAAGAAGAAAGAGAGGTAGTAAGCTAGTAAGAATTATTACTTACCTCCTTTAGAAAGGAAGTTCTAAGTATTTCTTACTATATTTAAAGGTAATACTAATAATAAGATAAAGGAAGTAAAAGACTAGGAATTATAGCTTAAGACCTATACCTAGGTATAAGATAATAATAATAATAATATTAAGGAGAAGCCACTATTAAAGGCATATCTTAGTATTACATAGTTCTTCTATTTAGGTTCACTAATAATAGATAACGTTAATATACTTATAATACTTAAAAATTAGGCTTTTTAACACGCCTTGCTTAAGCAAAAGCTATATCTTAAGGAGGCTTCTAATAAGGACTATTTAATTTATTATATCTCTAAAGAATGCTATTCTAAAGAAGTCTTTAGGGGAATTATACTAGATATAGGAGCCTTAGGCTAGTTAACTACTAGTTAGGCATAAGCAAAAGCCCTCTTAAGAGTAATGCTATTATTAGAGATTAAACTTTATAGCTTAGAAATTATTAACTTTAGCGCTAGATTAGCAACTATATATAGTGTAATATATATGCTAATAAAGCTTAGTCTAATTAACTTCTATGTCCTTAATACTACTATGCCTTTTCTCTTTTCCCTAACTAATATAAACCTTATAAAGGTTAAGATAGATAACCTTACTAATATGCTAATTTAAGGCAATAATTCTATACCTATTATATATAGATAGGGCTATCCTTAGTGGCTACTAGAGGCAAAAGAGACTACTATATTTTATCTATTAGAAGGAGAGATTTATTAACTTTACTAAAGATTTAATTACCCTTTAATTTAATGCCTTATAAAGATCCTCTAATAGGCTAGTTATAATATTAAACGCCGCGTAATTAAGAAGCTTACTAAGGTCTATTATTATTATTAGATAAATAGAAAAGCTCCTAGTTATTTTAAATTCTACCTTAAAGATAACTATAACTTTAACTATAAAATTATTGTTAATATTATGCAAATTAACAGCTAACTAGTCCTTTATGTTATTAATTTAGTAACCTTATTCTAGGTAGCTTAATTCCTTAACCCTAAGAAGCAAAAAGCTTATAATATTTAGGATGTAATTAGGGAGTGCTAGATAAATACCTATCTAGGCCCTCTAGATTAGATTGTTTATAATGCTAGTAATAACTTTACCTTAGCTAAATTTAGCTATTATACCTGTTTAATATTAATTAAGATTAATAAGATACTAATTAAAGCCTATAATAGCATTAGGAAGGTTAAAAGATACCACAGATCTCTTTACTAGGCTTATAATATTATTATAGATTTAATTAGTAAAGAGATTACTCCTAAGTAGTAACTCTAAATAGTTATTAAAGCTATTAATAACTTAGTAAGTCTAGATAGCCTTATACCTATACAACTAGTCTTTAGAGCCTATCTAAGGATAATAGATAAGTTACTACTAAGTGTCTTTATTATTTAATAGGCTAAAGTAATTTAGAAAGTAACTAATAAAGTCTATTACTACCTTGCTAAGAGATAGGTCTATAAGGCCCTTAGCGCCTAGAATAGCGCTAATATATTACTAATATATTAGCTACTACTATAGGCTAATATATTACTAATATATTAGCTACTACTATAGGCTAATATATTACTAATATATTAGCTACTACTATAGGCTAATATATTACTAATATATTAGCTACTACTATAGGCTAATATATATATATAAAGAGAAAAAGGCAAATAGCATAGCCCTTATAAGCTACTTATAACTAATAAAAAGACCTATATAGTTAAGATGCCCTATAGCCTAACTAAGTTCTGCTCTATAGTAGTAAAGCTATACTATAAGGACCTATAGTATAGGGAAGATAAGGAGGTAAGGCCCTAAGACCCTAGGGAAGGTATACTTACTTTAAAGACCCCTTATAAAGAAAAGGATCTTTAGGGGGAGATAAGCTACTAAAGGGTCTAGGAGATAGGCTAATAAAGGGTATAGGGGTAAAAGTAAAAAAAGAAGAAGTACCCTTAGTAAAGAGAAAGTAAGGGAAGCTAAGGAAGAACCTTATTATTTAATTCTATATTAATAAGGGCATAGAGAAGCCTAAAGAGGCTTATAAAGCTAAAGTAGCCTTTATAGGAAGCTATAAAGCTAATAGCCTTAATATAGTAAAAGCAAAGGCTATTAAGGCTAGGGCTTATAATCCTAAGAAAGCTATTAGACTTACAGAACCTTTAAATATTACCTCTAATAGGTCTTTATCTTAATACTAGTGGTATTAGGTACTCCTTACACTACTTTATATAATTATAATTAACTTATAGAGGTCCTTAGTAAGGTTCTTAAAGCCTAGGGTGTATATATACTTTACTATCTAGTATTCTAAAATACTAGAGACTGTATTTAAGGTTTGCTTATAGAGCTTTATTCACTATGTTAAAAGGGTATAGTCCTCTATAAACCTTCTTTAGAGTAGTTAATAGGATCTTAAGACACTTAAGCTTGCTTTTCTTAGGGTTCTAAGTAATAATATTCTTAAGGGTTATATTACTCTATTTATATTAGTAAAACTATTAGTTACTTTTAGTCTTAAAGTAGTAATAGATATTAGTAATTATCCCTTTATAAGAAAGGCCCTTACTAGATAGGTAGTTAAGGAAATGTTATTTAGTATCTCCTATTAGTATAATAGGGAAAGCTTTTCTAAAGTAAGATTTAGGGAGGTTAATCTAATTATATTTGCTCTTAAAGAGTGTAATCTTAGGCAAAAGGAAATTATATAGCTTCCTACTATAATAGTTACTATCCTTATATATCTTTCTAAGTTTTAAGATTTTCTTTATAATTTACTTATCTAAAGGAGGGTAATAATAGGTAAGTTACTAGGATTAAGCATATTAATTATCCTTAAAGTCTTAGAATAATTAAGATTATTATAAAGGTTCTTATAGGGATTATAAATACTATTCCTATTAGTATTAAGGAGTAATAAAATAAATAAGGTAAATCTTTAGGGCAATAACCTCTAGGGGTTATATTTAAGGTAGCTTAGGAGATTATAACTTCTTTTTTAACTATAGTATCTTTATTTCTTCTTAAAGCACTCATTTTAATATAGTAGTAATTAGAATTCTAAGGCCTTAAGTAATATAAACACTATTATCTTATAAAGAGCTTTATAGTTCCCTTATAAGGTTACTATAGGCTCTCCTAAATATTTTCTTTAACTATCCCTTAAAGTCTTCTTTAAAGTTCTCCTAAAGGTCCTTATCTCTTTAATATTAGTGCTTACTAGTGTAAATAAACCTAGTAATTTAATTACTTAGTTTATACTATATAGTAGTTTTTAGATTTAGCTAGGTAAGTTCTTTTTACTTTATTATAAGTACTAGAGAGTATAGCTATAGTTTTTTTAGTAGCGTAGCCTCTAATAGTCTCTTAGGGATTAATTTAGAAAGTATTTAAGGTATTTTACTCTTATAGGAAAGGGCTTAAGAGGTTTATTTTAAAGATATACTACTATCTAATTCTATTCTAGGGAATAAAATAGAAAAATAGAAGGTAATAAGCAAAAGGGGTGTTATTACCATAATTATAGTAAAACAAACGGCCGTATAATAATAGTGTAGTTTATAGGCTTTTCTAGAGGAAAAACTAAATAAATAGCCGTATAATAACGGCGTAGTTTCTAGGCTTTTCTAGAGGAAAAACCGAATAAATAGCTATATAATAACGGCGTAGTTTCTAGGCTCTTTATTGCGGTAAATATAATAAGGCAAAAGAAGGGGAAAAATAGGTTATAAAGATTAAAGGCAATTCTTTGCCTTTATATTATATACATGAAATATAGAGGAGCTAAGATAGTTATAGTAAATAACTATAAAGAAGGGAGAAGAGAGGTAGAAAAGAGAGGTTATATAGGTTAGCTAGCTTAGCTAAGTGTTATGTTTAATATTAGGTTTAAATAAAATACCTTATGGCAATAGATTTAGTTATTTAGTTAGTTTTCTTATAATAGATAATAAGAATAATAATTAACTAAATATCCTAAAGGCCTAAGGGCTAATAAATTAATCTCTTAGAAGCCTAATAAGCCTATAGTTAGGATTCTAGTCTCTTCCTTTAGTACACTCTATAGTTATTTCTCTCTGCCTAAATAGCCTATATATTAGCTTAAGGGGCAAGGGGCTATAGTATTTATAGGAATGTCTCTTCTTATAATACCTAGCTTATTTATAGTTATAGTTAACTACTAATTAATATTAGTTTTATAAAAGAATGTAGTACTAGTGTAATATAAAGGGGTTTAATTTAATAAAGTTAATAATAGTTAATAGCTAATAGAGAGAAGAGAAGAGAGAGAAGGAGAGAAATCTAGCTAGGAGGGAAAAGGGGGAAAGGTAGGTCTTGTAGTGTAGAGCTACTATAAGTAATGTAGGGTTGCCTGTAATGTAGCTAATCGCATCGTGTGCATCCCTTTGGTGGACCTACCTTTGGCCACGGTCGGACTAACTATTGTCCGAAGGTCCGAAGGAAGCCACAAATATAGTTTAACTAGTTTAAGTTATTTAATTCTCTTTACTAATCTCTCTTTATTTATAGTCTTTCTCTAGCTTACTATTCTTAACATCTTTTAAAGTCTTTAGAGAAGTATTTATCTTTCTTTAAATAGTTATATCCTATATATCCCTATTCTCTATATAAGAAATACTAGAAAAAGTCTAGGTCTCTCTAGGGTTATTTTATTTAAGGTAAAGGTAAGAGTATAATATTATTACCTAAGGGTCTTCTAGGTAATTAGGCTTTATTATTTATATTATATTTTAATTAGTTATATTACCCTATAGGTTAATTTATAGTACTAGCCACTTAAGCTTAGAATACTTTAAGTTATTTTACTAACTCCTTTATCTAGTTATATGCCTTTTTCTCTCTCTTTAACTATTTCTCTATCTATTTCTAAAGAGGTACTATTCCTACTATTAAGTTTTCTTCTTTAGATAGTTATATTATCTCTTTAAAAGTAAATAAGTAATAGTTATATAGGATACGTTTTAGATTAGATATTATTAAGTCTGTTAAAGCTATATTATTTATTTACTTACTTAATATAAATAAATAATTAGACACTCTCTCTTATAGTTAAGTATTTATTTCTCTATTTACTAAATAATTAATAAAATTTATAAATAAGACTTATTATATATTAAATTCTATCTTAGTAGCTAGATATTCTATGTATTAAATATAAGTATTTAGTGTCTTACTTAGTTCTTAGGTAAAACTAAACACCTCCCTTGATATAAAAATCTTAATAAAGGCATTTAGTTTCTTAAACTTCTTTAAGAACTTTTTAGATATCTTATCCTAAGTTTAATCCTTATATTCTAAATCTTTATACTAAATAGCTATTATTTTATAATATTTAATATATTTATTTACTAGCTTATCTTTTAGTAAGCCTAAGAATATAATTTCCCCTCCTATAGTTAGGTTTATAGGGTAAAAAGGACTATTTATATTAACTATTTATCTAGATTTACTAGACTTAATAGGTTTAGGTAATTATATCATTAAAGTAAGAAAGAGTAATATAATCTTATTTACTAATTATAACTACCTTAAAGAATAATTAAGGCTAGGGATAAACTCTAATAACTTTCTATTATTCTATTTTAAATCTAAGCTTAGAGATAATTTTTCTTAAGTCCTAGTATTTAATTCTATAGGAAACGGTTTTTATATAAAGTATTTAGTATAGGAAGAGTTATTTTAAGTAAGATAAGGGCTCTAAATTTCTTTAGAATTATCTAGTATTAATAGATTAAGTAAGTCTAAATTAAGAAAGGGATTTAAGGAACTTATTAGATAGTAATTATATTAATAGTATTAATAAAATATCTAACTTCTTAATAAAGATTAAATAGAATTATATTAGGGTTTTTCTTTAAACTAGGTTTTTAAGCCTTTTAAACTTTATTATAATAAAGTTTTTTAAAGTTAAAAATAGGAGTAAGTATAAAACTTAAAAATTAATTAATTTATATTTACCTAGCTCTAAGAAGAAAAGTAAAAAGAATAAAAACTAGAATATTCCCTAAGATAAAACTATTTCTCCCTTTACTAATAACTCCTTCCTTTATAACTTAAGTAATTTCCTATCTTAAGTATAGTATATAGGAAGTCTTTTATATAGTACTATCTAACTAGGTAATTAGATTAGTAAGAAAGTAAATCTAAAAGTAAGTTAAAAGTAAAGTAATAGTTTATATACTATACCTTAGATTATAGTAATATACTTATGCTTATAAACTAAGGTTTTTAAAGTTAAGAGCTATTATAATAAACTCTCTAAGGTATAAGATTTAGCTTCTAGTCTATAGTGTATTTATTATATCCCCCTAGGGTATCTAGTATTATAATATTATATAAATATTATTACTTCTTTATATACTTATTATAATAGTATATTACTCCTAGTAAGTCTAGTAATAAGTCCTATAAATAGTTTCTTTAGTTTAAAGCTTTTTTATAAAGTTCCTTAATTTATTAAGTTTAAGGTCCTTATTATATTATATTTATTAGGGAATAGTAGCCTTTATTAATAAAGAATAAATTCCCTATATTACTAAGTATAGAAAATACCTATTCCTATATAAGAGTTCTATAGTTTAAGTTAATTTCTATAGTCTAAAAAATTCTTAAGGTTTTATTTACTATTTATTACTATCTATCTTTAGTTTATCTAAAGTATTATAATCTCTATTTTACTAAGTATATAAATATTATTTTCTATAATTAAATTTCTAGGGTTAGGTAAAGTCTATAGTGTTCTTTAATCCTATAAATTAAAAGGTCTTATTTACTAATATCTAATTCGCATTTAATATATAGATTTTCTAATTACTAAATTTAGCTAAGGTTATACTTAACTATAATTATATTTACTAATATTATACTATCCTAAAACTATAGTGTTTTTATATTAATAGCTTCCTATTTATTCCTTTATATTCTTATTACTTAAGTGTTTTACTTATTTATTTCCTATAATAAGAACTCCTTATCTTATTATTTTAAGTTAACTTTCTATTATTATTATTATTTATTATTATTCCTATTATAATATACTCTTTACTATCCTATTTTAAGTATCTTAGGAACACTTAATATTATAAGTTCTATATAGCCTTATAGTTCTATACCTATTATATTAAGTCTTATAGTCCTTAGTATTCTTACTTTATCTAATAGTAATTATTG
>JFGW01000465.1:0-17164 GCA_000729825.1 Epichloe sp. AL9924
TTTTTCTCTTCCTTATCCTGGCGCGCACTTCCTTAATTCAAATACTTTGCAGTTCCTCGTATAGTTCCGCGATCTGGAACAAACGTAAACATCAAACAACGGATATTTTCATACAGAAGAAAAAATACAGACATGGCTACCGAGACCGACGCTTTCTTACTACCTCCTACATCCGTCCCGACCGACTTTGCATCGCCAGCGCATTTTCCCCCTTCTCACATGCCCAATCCCAACCGGGACTGCGGAATGGGCGAGTGTGATTCTGTAGGTTGGGACACCAAAATGACTACCCCATGTCTGATGCCTGCTTCCAAACCTGCTTCAGCCCCGACGAATCCGACCCAGTTTATGGTGCACCCCATGGGCCGACCGCAACATGGCGAATATCACGATAACATGTCTGACTCTGGGAGCAGCAATATCAGCAGGTAGGCTTCTCATATACCTGCCTATCTGGTATAAGTTTATTTGCTTTCATATACATGTCTGTCACTCGGCACTAACGTAGTGGTTTTTCTGCCAGTGGTAGCATATTCAGTCAACCAAGTGTAGAGGAATCATGCAGGAGAGCTTTGCCGCATTTTCCAAGACCGGCCATTTCATTTCCCATGCCTGCTCTGGAGTTCGACTTCCGCATAGTCGTCGCGCTGAACCCGGAGCCGTCGCGTGTGGAGAACAAGGTCAGAAAGGAAATTACGACCGTGGCCGCGGGACAGTGGTCGGGCTCTTTTGGCAACGGTCGGGTTCTTGTAAGTGACTGATGGGCATGACAACTTACTCAAGCCCATTCTAACTGTTGCGCAGGCTGGAGGCTATGACTTGGGCCAAGCACGAGGCTTTAGACCCATTCGCATTGTTGAAGGAGCCTTTGTCATGCAAACTACCGATCAACCACCTGCCATGTATGTCGTCATCTGCCATCTCACCTGTCCGATTATACCCGACTAACGACCTTCAACAGTCTCGAGATGCGAACCCGGGGATCCCTCTCTGGTCCATGCGACATCCTGGACGCCCTCCTCGGTCCAGGCCAGCCAAAAGATATCGACCCTCGTCAGTATAGTTTTCGCATGTTTGCCACTGTCAAGACACCCGACAAGAGGTACGCCGAAATTGCCAACTGTGGTCTATGGGTTGCCAGTGGCATGTGGTCGGGCGAGGAGCTCATCATTGAGTAGGTCTATATATTTTTCCCCTCCACTCACGTTCTTTGGTCTCCGCTACATGTCACTAACGTTTACAGTGCCCATCGTGTGACCTAACCACAACGCACCGCGGACCGAGCAATGCTTCTTTTACATTCTGCTCCCCAATTGATGATCACAAGCCAACGTGTGGAATCAGATATTCGTTCACGTGACTCATTTTTGTATCTAAATCAGTCGGCCTCTTTTGCATATATGGCCCAACTTCCTGCTCCACGACTGCGAGCGAGACTGTTGGCGCACGGATTTATTTCGGAATTGGAGCGAGGAGTTATCGGAGTCTGGGAACCACCATGTCGGTCGGCATAATGTTTTGTTTTGCGGGCGCCAATTTGGATAAGAACTATGTTGCATTCTTGCATTTGTGCATGTTGTATTACTGCATTGGGTCGCATGATCGATTGAAGTCTCATTCCTAGGCAAAGAACAGAACCTTTTTTTTTCCCCATGTTGCATCTTGACCCAATAGCAGATTCTGCATATGCATTACCAACCCTGCTCGCGTACCACCAGCATGCTCCCCACTGTCTTGGCACGCCAAGCTCGCATCATATCTCCGTCCGGTTTCCATCTACGGATTACAAACCCCCCTGTTTCTGCCGTGGAAAGAACCATGACCATCTATCTGATAGCCCCAGTCCGTCATCGACCTCCTACCGCGAGCAGAATGGGTAAGTAGTACAGAGTATACCAAGTATTAGTTATACTAATTCATGGAGAATTTATCAAGGTATTTACTGTCTATAATAAAATTTAAATTAACCTATATTAGCAGAGAAATCGCGGTTTGAATATTTACACCAAGTACGCGCAATACGTGGTCGCGTTGCTGCTGCTTCGGAATTACTGGGACCCACTGTGGATGTACATTATTAGGTGCTGCATAAAGCACAAGGTCTGTCAATCTTCATTTGGCTGGGTGTGGAGTGATAATGCTGATAGTTGAATTGGGAAATATGGCGTATTATATCACTCCGTACATATATCTACTCTGCATCTTTGACATGACTAGTGCACCAACTCATCACGCAATGGACTAGACGTTCCAAGTCGTGTCCGAGCCTTCAGTCGCAAAGACAAATAGTGAGCCTGTCAAGTTGCACAACACAGTTGGGACATGCTATTGGCGAGGACCATACGATTGTGTAAAGTAATATCTTTGCTAGATAAGGAGAAGAGCCGGAACAGGCGAAAAAATCCAGCGCACTACAGTTCCTATAATTCCTCTCCTTCTCATCCCGCCGTTACTTCCGCACGTATGCCCGATATTCCGTAATGCATCATCGTGATGGCGCCAAGCACATGCTACATATGTTGAAGAAGTAGATTTCGTATCCGAAGCCACACAAACGAGTTTTTTTTTCAAAGAGGGGTCCGAAGAAGAGAAATGAAATGAAAAAAGATCCTAGTCCCGTGGAAAAAATAAAGACCAGGATCGTTATATACCGTGTGGCATAACGTACAGGTAAGAAGCGAAATTCATGATGTCTGCTGCAAGCTCCCCATCTTATCCCAGCGTCAGCCATGATTGAATTTTTGACATGTCAACTCCATCTCCACATTCTATCAACTTGCATGTTTAGAATTGTCTTTGATTCGTCAAAAAGTGTCCACGGCATGTCGTGCGTTTATGGCGTTCAGCTAGCAGATGAGATGGTCGTGAAACATCTGTTGGTACGTGTCTGGAGCTATACAAGGTCCCTTACACGACAGGAATGCTCAAGCCAAGGGGCTTAAGAACATTGTTACCATACTCGCCAGCAAAGTTGCCTGTGCACGACATGTCAGTACATGGTACGAGGTTGGAGACTTTGGGTGATCGGAAAACTCTTACCAGCAGGCTGGTAGTTGCAGACGGTGTACCAAGAAGGCATGCCGAATATGCTGCCGGCGGGGCACTTGACAGTGGCACAGCCAACTTTCTTAGTACTCTTCCAAACAGTTTGAGTGAAGTGGCCAATTTTGCCAAGGGGAACGTTGGGGTCGGCCAAGCCGTAGGAGTTGTAGTTCTTCATTTCGCTGTACCACTGGTCAATGATAGCTTGGGCTACTGACTTGTCCTTCAAATTGTCGATGTCGCCGCTGGAGCCCTGACTAGCAAGATTCTGACCATACCCACCGCTGCCCTGCTTCCTATTCGAAGAGTCAGTACATGTCATAACTATCTGAAGATTCCCACTCATTGTGCCCAATAGAACTTACATGTCGTGATGAAAGGCGCAGCCATTGGCCGTGTTGGCAGCGTATTGGGCAAGGGTATCGTCCCACTCCAGGCCGGCGACACCGTGGTTCTGACGAATGAGGTCGTGGTTTTTAATCACAGTCTTCTGATAGTTGTTCAGGTTGTTGGTGGCGGGAGGTGCAGGAGCTTGAGATTTTTGGGGGGACTCTGGCTTCACCTCGAGAGTCTTGACTGCAGGAACTTTGACTTCAGGGGTCTTGACCACAGGGGCTTCTGGCTTCACCTCGGGAATCTTGACTGCAGGAACTTTGACCTTGACTTCAGGGGTCTCGGCCACAGGGGCCTCAGCCTTGGGCCTCGGAGATGGTGGCGGCGGCGGCGGTTGAGTAGAAGCTGGGGCCTTGACGACGTTACCGACGACTTTGGGAGGAATCTCTGGCACAACGACAGCTGGAGGAGGAGCGTTCTTGGAACCTTCGACAAAGATGGCAGCAGGAGTGGGTGCGCTACCGTCATCAGTGACAGTGACAGTGTAAAATTCGGTAACCCAATTCGTGACCTTCGCGCGCTTTCTCAGAGGACCAGCCGAGGCCAGCAAGGCGCTGGTGGCGACAAGGAACAATGATGACTTCATTTTGAACAGCGTTGACGACCTGTATACGAGTTAGCAACATGTTGAGAATGAAAGACAATCCGATTTATATAAAAACAGCCAGAGAGAATATGTATGTTGGCTTGCCCGCATTCAGCGAGAGCATCCCGTGAAGAACAATGACGACAGGGTTCTAAGTGCAGCTGTCACGCGGCAATGATGACGCCCGGCAACATTCGCAGGTGTACGCGCACAGAAGCACAGAAGCAGACAATGCAAACAACTGCTTGTTTGTCGCGGGCTGGAACCTCTGGATTGCGGAGCCGAGGTGGCTGGGCGTTGAGGGCTCGGGAATGTTGAGCCTTGTGGGGAATGCATGGCGAAACAATGGATTCAAGTTTGGTTGGACACGGTGCCTGGAGACCTGACAACCAAACTTGCTGTTTTCGGACGTGTCTGCACACCACCAAGTTCGTCCGAGAGATTCGGGATCATGCTTGACAGCCAGCTGTTTTCTGCGGGCGATCACTTGTCCGATCCCAGAAAGTTGTGCGCGAAGCCCCAATGTCTGGTTCTTATATAGAGCAACATCCATAAAATGACGACCCAACAGCTCTCTAAGTAGAGTATGTAGTTGCAGATTCTGCATCGATACAAAACTTGCGAAAGAGTACTCAAATGCAAAAGCCTTGCCGTACCTGGGGATGAAGAAATTTTTTAAAATTGCGGTATGAAGTCTGTCTGCTTCAGAAACCAGCTGGTAACCCTGCTGTTGGTTTTCGTTGTCGTATGGTTTCCGGCAGATATCTCGGCGTTTCGAGGTCGAACGGCGGCCAAACACGACTCGAGGGTTAATAGACGGAGGAGGTTGTAGTAGTGAGAACTTCAGAGGGACAGTGAAACGGATACCCGACCAGAGGGACCTTGAATAGGACAACGGCGAAAGGGCGATGAACCCGTTAGAAGAACGAAAGTAATGAAAGGTCACAAGGAGCGTGAAGTGCAGTTGGAGGACACACGGAGGGTCGGATTGCGAAGACGAGATCGAAAGATCGAATGAGTGTAGTTGGAAGAGAAAAGCAGCAATGCCGTCAAGGCAGCTCGACAATCCAGGTCGTTTGCTTTGGGGGAGGGAGAGTGATAAGATGAGGAGTGTGGACCAAGAGACACAAGACTCAAGACGGCGCGGCGGACGATGTAAATAAGGAAGGGACGAATGGAGATCCTTCCTGCCACTTGTGCCATCTGCGGTGCGTGCACCTGCAGCCAGCTGCTTGCTCCATACCGAGGCGGGCCCGGGTTTACGTGAGCAGTGGGAACCGGCCAGGGTGTGCCCGGCCACCATGGCATGCAGGCATGTACGGGCATGGCATGCAGGCATGGATGATGGACGGAGGCTGGAGGCTCGCGTGAGTGCCAAGTGCCAAGGGAATGGCGGCTACCTGGTTGCCCACGGCCACCGCCTTGGAGCTACTTGAGTCATATCGGTGCCAGCTTCCAATCCTGTTCAGCAGCCAGTCTTTGTTGACAAGCCATCATGTGCCTCATCACTACCCATCAACAGACTGACTCCTAGCACAATGATTCAACGATTCAACGCAGACTCGAAAACAAATGAGCATATTCTCAATGACAGGTGCAACCGACAATGCACAGTCAGGCAGATTGGATGTTGGATGAATCATCGTCGCCCCCACCCCTTCCCCCTTGTCCAGATGCAATCGAGCAAGCATCGACTTGCTCGATTGCAGGGACAATCCCAAGTTGTTACCCACGGAGCCGCTGTGCCCCTGGCGCTTCGGCGCGCGGGGGCCCGCTGCGTGTTCGCTGTTGTGGGGGTGAATGTAGTGGCGCTCTGGACAGCCTGAGCTCAGCAGACCAGACTCTTTCGTCATTAATACGGGTTACTCGCTTATTTTTTATTGTTCCGTTTGGATCCCCGACAAGGAACGCAATGAACAGATTGGAAACGGAGCTGTGCCAATTTCTAGAACAACCATGGCTCAGATTTCGCTCGTGGATGGACTCCAACCCAAACGACATCGTTGGAAACTTCCATCGGTCTCATTTCCACTTGCTTCCAAAAACTTAGACCCATCCATCTCCCTTAATTTCGCATCCATCTGATCGATTTCACTCCGAGTCCGATGCCTGCTCGCCCTTGTCGTGGCTTCCTGTACATAACTGCAAGAGTTTCCCTCCACCTTGTGCATCAGCAATACAACCGTATGACCGGGTTCGCCTGCAGGTCACAAAAATTCATGAGATCCTACGGAGTACGGAAAAGAGAATTCGTCAAGAGTACTCCGTAGATGGGACGAAAAGTGAGGTGCCCGCCATCTCGGACGGAAAATTGAGCAGATGACGAATGAAGATTGGTGGCAATGCCATGGATTACCCTCGGATCATCATACATAATACGGAGCATATTTGTGCAGGGTCCACGTCTCGAGGCTGTCGATCGGGTGGTGGTTGGTCCGGGGTGTAAAATCCGTATTTATCATTGTGCAAAAGAGTTTGATGCCCCTTCCTGCTTTCCCTCATCTAAACTACCCCCTTCCCAGTCTGCGATCAAGCCGACCAACCGCGAAGCCGGATTGCGCAGGCCCCCACTAAACAAGCTATGTATGTACCTGAAAATGTGGATGTGACGCGCCCCCCTGAAACCGCCCTCATCTCTCTTCTCCCATGGTTTTGCATGCACGCCGGCTTCCTCTTTGGGCCGTAATTCAAATCTGAGAAAATTTCAGTCCCTCTGTGTACGTCCGTAGGGATGCAGACGGTATCATTGAGAAACGGGGACAGAAATGCCATCATGACCGCTGACAGCCGTCAATCACACGCACCAGGGGGATGACAACTCGTGCCCATTTACGTCGTGTGGCGGGCTCTGCCTGCACTGGTGTTTTTCTTTGCCCTGTCCCGTCCGTCCCTTTATCCTTCAACGCCACGCACAATGTTTCAAAATGCAATCGCTCCACGACGCCTCGTGCCACTTCGTGCCACTCGGATCTCCTCGTCCGGCCCTGTTTAGGAAGGAGCAAGCCGAGCTGTGTTGTACATGTATGTAGATCATCACTTGATCGAAATGCGACTCCCCACTTTTCGGATTGTCACCTCTGGCGCTTAATGAATTAATTCAGGGCAAATATCAACTGGGATTTTGGCACAAGAATTGTCGCGCCCACATGCTTCTTCTCGCGAGGCCCCGTCCAACGCCATGACTTGGTGCGCGCGATATATGGACTACCACGAATGGTTTTGCAATCATAGACTCGGGAGACGGCGAGAACTCTTCAAGAGGCGTACCGTCCGTTTCCATCTCCCTTCAATCTCGAATCTTGTCAGATGCTAAATCATCGATCGTGCGCAACCATGAGGTTAGGCTGAAGGATATATCCCGGAGAAGCTGGGAAACCGGTCACAGCAGCGGCAGCCTGCCGCAAGTGGAAAACATACCCGCCACATGTTCTGTGTGCAACCAACAAAGTCCTCACCGTGGAGCCGAAAAGGTCACCATCTGCGCTATTATTACTTGCTCACCCGTTGTTCGGCTTCCTCATACGGAGTATGTACATCACACATAGCAGGGGCGGGTCTTGCCCTTGGAAGTTGTTTCAGGAGGGGGTGTGAGATGCAGTAAGCACACAATGTCACGAGACAATGCCCGGCCCGGCCCAGCAGAAAGGAGAACTCGATGCAAAGAGATTCACGAAACGAGAAGCATCATCAGGCGGTTTCGCGCGAAAAGTCCATGAACCGCCACGGTCTCTCAAGGAGGGGTCGAATGCCGGTGGATTGGGCCTTGATGTTCCGCAGCGTCGGCGCGGGTTTGTTTGAAACAGCGGCCGCAACTGGCGGCCAGGAAGGAAGCTGGAGGTCCATCTCAGGTGGCGAAACATGAAGAACGACGAGGCCGAGATTGGCAGCTCGCGCGGACAGTGCCGCTTGTCCGACGTAACAATGAAACGGAGTACAACGAGAGCGTGCATGCTTAAATGGGAAACCCCCAGCCAGCACGATATACAAAAGCTTTCCCCGGTCTTGCAGTCCGACTGTCTTTGCAGCACGAATACGAATGGTCAACATTGTTGTTGTACATTGTATGCTCGCTGGCACCTGCAAAAAGTGCAAAAAGGGACAGACAGGACGGTTGTAGACCCCAGCCCATTAATAACACCCTCATGCATGGCCTCGACAACCGCCCGACACCCCTGACACCCCCGTACTGTATGTAGCCTGAAAAAGGCTTTTATTTGTAGGAACATGTCTGTACAAGCGGACCCCGTCAAGTTTCGCAATGCTCGCGTTTCGAGCATTCAATCCCCGTTTAAACAGTCATCCCTGCCTCGAGGGTATAGCATCACTGTGGCAAGCAAATGCGGTGCGCGATCAGAATCAAATTTTTCTTTGCAAAGTCCACATGGTGAAATATCATACTTATGCTATAGTATAAAGTGATATACCTGCTACAGCGGAGTAGCCCATAAAAAAAAACCCCTTTTAAGGGGGGCTGGTGAGTTTTGCGTGATTTTTATAAGACGAGCGCGACTCATTGCCTGCCCCCCATAATACAGGGCACATGGCATATTGATCAGCTCCAGCTGCGTTGACGATTTCTCATGTAGGGTAGGCCCATGCCAAACAGCGCACACGAAGCAACTCATCTCTGGGACTTGATTTCACCTGTGGTCTTTGCGGGACTGGGAATTGATTTTTTTTTATTCTTACTCTTTTACGTTCATTGGTTGTGGCCGGCCAATGCATCTGATTTGGGAAGACATCGGGATTGCCGGCGATACCCATCCTGTGAGACAACTGACACACGAGCTGGGATCCAACATCAATGGCTCTTCGAACTGGTCTTTCAGGCGGATCGCTGTTAGAATGGTCATACAAGTTCCGAATAGAGAAAGCTGGAATCATGGCCCAGGTGAGGATAAAAGCTCGGTGCTATGCTGAAGATGATGAGGAATGTTCAGTTTGTATTGCCAGCATACGGCCCGTCGGCCGCCTCCTTTCCAAACTATACAGATGGTTTGCAGATTCATTTAGTTGGATTCTCTTTTTTTTCTGTTGGTCCACAAACCGTCACAAAAACTCGTCTGGACCTCACCTGAATGATGCAGGGCAATGGCCATGATGATGCGAACCAGAGAATCGCACCACCATGAGCGGCCGTCCAAACAGACGCCGATGACAATTCTGCTTCCCAAGGGCACCTCGGCAGAGCCACATGCACTCGATGGACTTGTCCGAAGTAACCGCCTCGATCAGATCTGAAAGTGACCCCAGCGGAGGTTGACTCAAAACATTGTCCCGACATGGAGATGTTCTGAAACGGCGCCACAACGGGTTGCGTATGGACGAGGCTAGATCCAGAATACACTCTGTATTAACTATTTGATCGGGTCTATCTAGGAACGGGAAACAGCGGCCAGAAAGGAAGGAGGCCTAGTGCGTTATTTATACATGTAAGAAGAGGGGGTCACGGGCAGCCACGTTACCTAGCCACGCTGGCCGCGGTCATCAACCCACGAGGAAAATCGCGTACAGTAATTTGACATCATGCTTGTTCCAACACCTTATTTGTCGGGCAAACTTGACCAGGAACCGAGCCTGGCAAATGCATCGCACGACACCTTCCAATGAGAAAACGAGAAGAGCTCTCTCGCAGGTCGGATGATGCTGTGTTCGCTTCAAGACAGACATCTCCCGCGTGCCAAGGTGGCGGGCGTATGGGTATGGACATATATGCATGTGTCGTCTCGTCTCGATTTGGAGATGACGTCGAACTCCTGCTGTCATGACTTTGGCAGCTTCCAACATGCTCTCTCGACCGAAGCCATCCTCGCTGGACGGCCATCTCGGATCTCGGCTCGGCTCGAAACTCTGTACGAGGTGATGATCCGATGGACCGTGGACGATGATGACCCTTGTTGGCCACTACTGCGCATTTGAGTTTTCTAACGGATTACTGCTCCGTACGCCCGTACTGCGCGTTGAGTTGCTCGATTATATAGCAGGGCGTGGGATATTGGGATGTAGCCCTATCAAGTTGGTGGCGGGTACAGCTCCGAGAAGGTGTGGAAGACACAGCTCCGAGAGGCAACGCTCGACCGAAATGTGAAGAGTCGATTGACCCTTTCGATCATGTTTTAGTCCGATGAACATACGGACTACTCCGTAGAAAAAAAAAAAATCCATCTTAGCCGCGCAACGCGATGACTATCATGCTTATTTAATAGGTGGCATCATGTATTCATTTATAGCTGCAACCTTGTCTTTGCTTGGTACGATTTATTATAGCCCGCTATCCAAGTGACAACGCGCCGCTGAGTCAGAACAAAACGCTGTAATAGGAGGAACACTTTGTAATAAGAGGAAGAGTTATTTTTAGTTTGGCATGGCAGATTAGGCTCAATAATACCAGGGGCAGAAACTGTTTATCTAGAGCGAGTTCGCCGTGCCGTGCCCTTGCAAAACAAACCACAAGTTGTCCGCTCTTTCATCACTCACCTGCTGAAGCCTATTCGCGAACCCCGAGAGACAAAAAAGGGTTGCGTGTGAATCCGAACCAGACGTCTTGGAAAAGACTTGCCCCTATTCTTGGACCTGCACCATGCTGAGCAACAAATGGATTCTCCTCCTTCTCCTCCCCCTCCTCCCCCTGTCTTTCGGTTCTCCCCTAGTAGCACCTCGACATGGCCACGCTGTCAAAAAGGGAAAGGGAGGAATAAAGCCACCAGCAGCCTTCAAACACTACGAGACCAAGTACAGACATAGTATGAAGAAGGTGGCAAAGGCAAACCGGGACGACTGCAACTGCAAACCGGGGCATATCGCCATCCGGCGCTCTTGGTAAGCCTCACGCCAGCTCTTGTTCGCAGATGTTGATTCGCAAAAAAGATGCTGGCCAGCCAGCCAGGACTTTGCTGACCCTCTGGAGGGCAGGCACAAGCTCTCCACCGACGAGCGTCTGGACTACATACGGGCCGTGAAGTGTCTGCATAGCAAGCCGAGTCTAGCGGATCCTGCAAGATCGCCGGGCAATCGGAATCGCATGGACGATTTCACCTACACTCACATCAATCAAACCCTGCACGTGCATGGATCGGTATGGAATCGCGGTTGCCCAAAGATTTCGTGTGACCCCAAACGAACAAAACAGATGTTGCACATACATATATACAAGGTCATGTGGGACTTGCCATCACTAACACGTGGTTTTCATTCATGGCCAGGGTTTTCTTTTACCGTGGCACCGCAACCTTGTTTTCCAATTCGAGAAGAGTCTTCGTGAAGAGTGCGGTTACAAAGGATATCATCCCTACTGGTACGTAACGTTGGCTCATGTTCATCTCCCTTCCCCCCCCTCCTCGTTCTCGCTCGGACACAACACGGAAAACCTGGCTGCTGACTAGACTACGTGTTGTCGTGTTGGCCAGGGACTTTGCCCGTTGGTCTGATGATCAGCTGTCCTCTCCCCTCTTCGACGGATCACCCACGAGCCTGGGCGGAAACGGCGTGAACGTGAACGAGAAACCCAGGAGCGTGTCAGTTCCAGGCCTACCTCGGCCCTTTTCGTTCACCATGCCCGCAGGCACGGGAGGCGGCTGCATGACCACGGGCCCCTTCGTGTCCTTCAACGCGTCACTCGGGCCAGTTACGCCCGGATCACCACCCACTCCCGGCGACACTTTCGGAGAGCAGTACAACCCGCGATGTCTGAGGCGCAGCTTCACACCCTCCATCTCCGAGAGTAAGCTGAACTGGGACAGTGTGCTCAGTCTGCTGCAGACCGCAACCATGGATCAGTTCCGCCCGCTTCTCGAAGGGGGCATTCACGCTGGCATGCACGCCGCCGTTGGCGGTGATGTCTTTGACTTCTTCACTTCTCCCAGTGACTGTGCTTTCTACTTCATACATGCCCAGATTGATCGACTCTGGTCCATCTGGCAGGCACAGGACTGGGCAGGGAGAAAAGATGCGCTTTACGGAACCAGCACATTCGCAAATCGTAAGTTGTTGACTGGCCCCCCTCCCCCCTTCCTTATACTTTCTCTTTTCTATAATATCTATAAACTTTACAAGTTATTCCCCCTCTACATGATCATGTTTGTTCGGTTAACAAGTCTTCTTTTTCCCCCGCAGTCCCTCCAAGTTCTGAAGTGACTGTCGACACGTGGATGGATATGGTATACGCCGGTGGTATGGCTAGAGTTGGCGACTCCATGTCTACAGTCGATGGACCATACTGTTACATGTACAAGTAGTAATCCTTTGTTGTCTTCCACATGAGATGGGCCTTGAGAGTGGAAAACACGACTTGTAATCTCAAAAGATAATTCCATATTACGCAGGTTCGATCGACACGGGCAGTAAGGTCAATGGATCCATTATACAGCAAGTTGAGGATTCAAGCAACGCAGAGGCAATCGGATTAAGATTTAAAAAAAAACACTATTTGTTCCTCAACGCTATACAATATGAAGCCTGGGACGCCCAAATTTTCTGCATAGTGTCGCGAGCGAGCCCGATATCAGATCATGGATCAACGGGGGGACCCGACGAGCCAAGGGCGATTTTTAATTCCGCAATCTGCGTACAGGCAATATCGCTGTGCTCTCTAACGCCATCATCGCAGCGGAGAGGGCAATTCCCTCGACCCCAGAGTCCGACGCTATCCCGGAAACCCCCTTTCTCGTCAGCCAACGCGATGACTCTGGAGCAAACGCAAACAAACGGCAGGGCGCAGGGTGAAGAAGACAGAACAGAGGGAGAAAAAAAACGTACGCAGTACCGAGCTCGTGATAGATACTCAGCATGTACTTGGACGCATCCTTGCTAGGGCGCAGGGTGAAGCTGTATTTAGACGCGCCGCAGGAAGTCGGCCTTTTCGGGTCCGGAAACTCTGGGTTCTCCGCCACGCAGCTGAGGTCGGTGGCGTCGTCGCCGCTCAGCTTGAAGCGGACGGACTCGATACTCTCTTTATTGCCGGTGACGTGTTTGCGCACAATGAGGTCGGTGATGGAGGTGTGCTCCGTGCGCAATGGGTGAGCGTCTGCAGGAGCCGCGATGGCTCCCGCGGCGGCGGCGAGGCCGTAGACGAGTGCGGTGGTGGGCTTCATGTCGTGCTTCTTCTTGTGCTCCGTTTAGATGGCAACGAGGTGACTGAGATTGCTTGGATTTGGACTCGTCAACGGCGCCCTTTTTAAGTTATGGAAAGTGAACGCTGCCTTCCCCACGGTACGTCATCTGCGATTCGCCGTAAGCCGTGATGTTCTACGCCAAGGGGGATCGGCACGCCACCGAGTCGCGCTTTGACGGGAGAATACGAGCTCGCTCGCGCTGCATTGTCTCGGGCAGCCTGGTCCAGTTAGCTCGGCTCCGTAGCCCGTTGTTACTTCGAAAAAAATGTATGTAATGAGCCATTTGGGGGGGGCTGGGCGGTTCGAAAGCGAGATTGTGTTGCGTCCTGCATTGCCGAGGAAAAACCCCAGACGCTTTCTGCGGAAGGATGCAGGCCATGTCCAAGAGTGATTAGAAGAGAAGAGAAGATAAAGATAAATGACTATCCAGGAATTCTAGAATCTAATAGCAAAAGAGGAAGCTATATATAAGCTTTGAAGCTCTTAACAAAGACCTAAGCAATAGAAGGTCTATTAGATGAGTGAATCTAAGTCTGCAAACAAAGCCCAATGTAATGCAGGAATCTGCATTAATAAACAAAGAGTGGATAGCAAGAGTGGTGCCTTAGATTTAAGGCTACGATGTGAGGCTGCAATATCCTCAACACTGGTAATCTCCATGTGGAGTCTCCTAATACCTACGCGGTCACTGACCTTGTGGTAGGGGGCTGTGAGGGCCGCAGTCCCACAAGCCATGGCACGACTACATGTACATATGTATTATGTAAGGAGATGCTTAACGTCTCCCGACCAACTCGACCAACCCATTCCTCGTCCGGCAGATACGAGGCGGGGCCTTGCCGGCCGGCGTCGAAGAAATACGGATTCCCTCCTATTATTAGCGACTTGTCGTCTTCGGATATACCAGGCCTATTGTCCTATTGGACAACAGCCTGCCGTAGTCTGGCCGATTGTGCCGGACGAACGGCATGTGTTATTCTATCACCCGTCACCGATCACTACTGATCACCCACCACGGAACAACACCAAGTAAGAAGTACTCCCGGGCGCCCGACGAGGCCGTGCTGATCCTGGAATTCTAGATCATGGGGCCAGCAATGCTTCTTCTTGTTGGAGTCTTCATGGCCCAGACCGCCACAGCTACTAGCTCAAAGCGTTGTCAGCCTTTTAATACGCATTACAAAAGCACCGGCTGTTGGAACAACTTTGCTGGCTGCGTCATGGGAAAATGTTGGCACCACATGTTCTATATGAAGCGCGATTGTCCCGACGACCACCCCCATGTCAAGTGCAGCACTATTTGCTAAACAGTTGGAACCTAAACCCGTCTTTCTTCGTAGTCATCAGTCATTGCTTTCACTGCCCTCCGGGGAAAGCCACCTCCGCTTCTACCCGCAGGTGGAACATGTGATGACAGTGTCAGAGGATATTTTGGCTTGATGAAGCAGTTGTGCTATATGAAAGCAGAGCAGACGGATTTTTTTCAACGGAGAAGACAAACAACGCAGTTGAGTAGAAATAGCACCGAGTGAGACGCCTGTACGTTCAGGTCTCCTGGAAAGGCATGCACGTCCACAGACATCAACCCGCAAGAAGCAAGTACTTCTTCGAGGCTGATTGCATTCCCGCATGGACCAAGTTTCCTCACGTGAGGAATGAAGCTGAATACAAATACATGTATGTTCGTATTGCGGAATAATAAATACGTCTAAACCGTGCCGCTCTCCACTTCGTAGACCCCCCCCCTTGCAGTTTGGCTCCCTAAAGCGCTCTGACTCTCTAGCAGCGCAGAAGTACAGAAAGATCTGACCGTTACACGTAATCCGAATTATCGAATCAACACTCCCAGCCCGTACCATAAGCTGGCCTTGTTTATGAACAAGCGTTGTCCCCTTATCACCGCAGTAGTACACATTGTTTTGCTTCAGGTCGCACTGGCCGGCGTCTATGTATTTAGGTTCATGCTGTAGCTGGCTGCAATCCGCCAGCGTCTGTCCAGCAAAAGCAGCGGCCAGGATTGTTAATGTAAGGATTTGCATATGTAGTAGCTGAAGTGGGGGCGGAGAAGGAGGGAGTCGGTCTGGTCTGGTCTGTTTTGGTGGAGTTGTGTAGTAACAGCGACGTGCCGGTTCTGCGTCGGATGTTTGAAATATACATGTAGACAGCGTTGGATTATATATAGAATCTGCACCTTCCTTCATGCATTACTCCGTACTTGTACGGAGTACGGATTACGTACTACTTGCTCAGCATACATATGTATCATCCGCGCTCATTGGCTTCATCAGCGATATCACAAGACAGGGGCCTCGGCAAGGTCATGCATGTGGAACCTTGGGAGGGATATGCCGACAACACTCCCCCTGCTGGTGTTACGCAAGGAGTTCAGACTTGAATGCTAACCAATTGATTGGGTGGGAAAGGCTGCTTGTATTCTCAACTAGTCTAGGTAACGCGTCTCCATGATACTTCAGATTACCTCAATTTCCCACACTACTACGGATTACTCTTAGTCTTGAAGGTATACACGTTATCAATGTTCGTCCCATCACATACATGATGAACCATTCCTCCATTCAGAGACAGACTTCCTTTCACATCGCAAACAATCCGAAACCACTGGTCACGCTTACCAATCACCGTAATCTCAGCATCTCCGCGTCCCTTGGGAACTAGTTCTGAATGATCGTCACAATGGTATTCACCCGAAGTTTTCTTGCAACCGCTACCCTTGAGCGCTCTGCCACCGCTAGGGAAACCTCGTTTGCAATCCGCCAGTGCATGTCTGGTGAGAAAAGCAGTGGCTAGCATTGCTAATGTAAGATTTTTCATAGTGGCTGGTGGTGGCAGGTGAAGAGAAAAGGAGTTGAGTCTAGTCCTAAGTTAATTTTAGTAAGAGTGAAAACATAGCCACTTACATGCCCTAAGAAAAAATTAACTTACCTTTCTTATTTAATATAAAAAAAGAAGAAATATTGTTTTTTTTGTAAAATTTGGATATATACAAACATGCAGAGGAATGTTAGGATATTTAGGGTGTGATCCAAGTCAGCGCAGTCGTTTAAAAGCTAGCGCACTTAAGACCCCCGTAGGTATAAATTAGCTATAAATACAGGTAAAGAGCTTACTTTATACTATCTATAGTACCTTTCCTTATTAATATATAAGGGGGTAAAGAGATTTTACATTACCCTAGCCTCTCTTATTTATTAATAAAGGCTTTCCCTTATAAAGAAGTTAATTATTATTAGAGAATTCCTTATATCTTTATACTTTTCTTTTTAAAATACCCTTATCTTAGGCTTAAAGCGCTTTATAGCCTAGTTAATTTACTACTTCTTAGCGTAGTATTACTATAAGGTAAATAGATAAGTAAATAATATACTTACTAGAGAAGCTTTATAAAGCCTAGGTTAATAGTAAATTAAATAGCATAAAGCATAGCATAACTTAAGTAACTTTAAAAGAGATTATCCCTATAATATAAGATTATTATCCTTAGTGTAAATAGATTATAAAGTTAATAAAATAAAAGTATTATAGCTTATAAGACTATTAGTAAGTATTTTTATAGGCTAAAAGCTATTTAAGCACTTAATATAATAAGGTAAAGTATATACTTAAAATAAGTAATATAAATACTAAGCTACTTAAAAAGAAGTTTAGTATAATTAGAAGAAAGGTTATAACCTAGCTACTCTTAGTTACTAATAGTATTACCTATAAGACTTAGTATAAGGTATTTTCTAAGGACTTACTAGCTAGGGATACTATATTAGAAGTAAGTAATAATATAGGCTTTATAGTAGTAGTATAATATCTTAATAATCTAATAGATAAAGATAATAATTAATAAGGGAATACTAAAATAGTTAAGAATAATAGTATTAAATAGCTTAAGACTATTAATCTAACTAAGGGGGATAATCCCTTTACCTTAGCATAACTAATGTAATTTACTATTACAGGGCAGATCTACTAGAAGGTAATAATCCCCCTCTAGAGCTTAGGGTTAACCCTCTTAAGCTTAGAG
>JFGW01000466.1:0-17134 GCA_000729825.1 Epichloe sp. AL9924
TTATAGAGGTTAAATTCTTAGGCTTTAAGATATTACTAAGAGGTATTATAATAGATCTAGCGAGGGTTAAAGCAATTGCGACATAGCTAATACCACGTAGCGTATTTAATATTGAGTTATTTCTTGGTTTTACCGGATTTTATTGCTATTTTATTAAATAGTATAGTAAAGTTATTGTTAAAAATACATAAGGCTTTGTAATCCTAGGTGCAGATGGATCGGTCCACTCTTTTGAATTCAACAGGTTATGAGCCCGGTAGCGCAGTGGTTAGGCCCACTGCAGCGTTTCGCCTACCACAGTGGAGCACTGCTCTGCGAGGCAAGGTTACGAGTTCGAACCCTGCCGAAATAACTAAAAAAATTCAATTGCTAGTATAAGCCTAAGACCTCTATAGGGCACCTGGATGTGCAATTCCAGGGGGGGTGTTAAAAATACATAAGGCTTTGTAATCCTAGGTGCAGATGGATCGGTCCACTCTTTTGAATTCAACAGTTATTATTCTATTAATAGATTACCTTAGAGGGAAGTAACTAGCAATATTTAACCTAGAACCCCGCGAGTTAGTAGCGTTTAGAGAACTTTAGCAAAGATTTTAAGAAGCGCTAATTTTAGTGCATTTTAATCCACTTATATATCTTAGAGTGGAGACAGATACATCTAGACATGTGATTAGGGCTATACTTATAATATTAGTGCTAGGTTACTAGCACCTAGTTGCGTTTATGTTAAGGAAAATAACTAACACTAAATTACGCTATATAATACCTAATAGCAAATTATTAGCTATTTAAGAGGCTTTTTAGGCCTAGAGACATTACCTCGCTTACTTAGCTTATATAATTAAGGTTATTACAGACTATTTAAACTATAAGTACCTAGCTATAAAGCCTAAGCTTACTAGTAAGTAAGTAACTACACTTAATAAGCTTTATTTATTTAACTTTAAGATTATATATTATATAGGGAACTTAAATCCTACTAATCCCCTATTAAGAAGACTAGATTTTGTAAGTAAGATAAGGAAAGCGGAAGTAGTAACTATATAGCTCCCTACCTTTTTATCTAAATTTATAAATACTAAGCAACAAAAACACTATAGTAACACTACTAGCGCTATAGGTTCTATAAAAACGTTGTTTAGTGTAACTAATAGTTAGTTATAAAGACACTATAATAATACTATTAACATCTAGGGTTTTAAAAAATCATAACTTAACTGTATTTTTAAGGAGCCTAATAATCTAAATATACTTAGAAGAGGTGTATTAGTAGGGTTATTTAATACTTTTTTTAGTAAGTAATAAGGTAGCTATAGTAGTACTACTAGCACCTAGTTTACATTATATTTATTACTTAGCTATTTTAATTTTCCTATTAGACTAGCTACTACTAAAAGGGGTAGACTAGTATAGGTAGTTACTAGTAAGCAGCGAGGGCGCCCCTTAAAACCATTACTTATCTATTCCCCTATAAGACTAGAGGTATCTAGCAAACTAATTACTTGTAGAGATATTATAGCTAGGATTGAATCTATCTAAAGAACCTCTTCTAAGTTAAACTCTAGCTTTCTAGAAAGGAGCTTAGAATTAAAAGCCCTAATTTAAGTCTTATTATATAAAGCGTAGCAAGGCAATAACTTTACTACAGGTTAAAAGAAGTTACTTAAAAGCGGCAATTTAGTAGTGTTATAGATATAGTCTATAGGACCCTCTAAGCTATTAATGTTTAAGAATTATATTTTTATCCCTTAGGGAATAAGAAAAGAAATTTTACTACTAACCTATAATAACCCTACTGCTAGGTATTAAGGAGTAAGTAAGACTTTTTATTAAGTTATAAACTAATACTATTAGCTAATAATAAAGAAAGATATAAAGGTATATATTAGCACTTATATAAGTTATTAGACTTTAAAACTAAGGCATTATAAACTATATAGTAAGCTAGCTACGCTACTAGTGCCTAATTGCCTTTTTTAAGAATTATTAATAGATTTTATTACTAGGCTTCCACTAGTAAAAGACTTAAACTAAACTTATAACGCAATTTTAGTTATTATTAACTATTTCATAAAATATAGTATTTATATTCCTATTTTAACATAACTAACTAGTAATAGGCTAGTAACTATGTTCTTAGAATATGTTTTTAGAGACTATAGAGCTCTAGAAGGTATTATAATAGACTAAGGTTCTATATTTACTAGTGGTTTCTAGATAACTTTTTGTTACTTTCTTATAACTAAGCGGCTATTAAGCACCGCTTTTTATCCCTAGATAAATAGCTAGATAAAACGTTTAAACTAAGTTTTAGAGTATTATTTAAGGGCTTTTGCTTATACTAAATAGACTAATTAGGTAGATAACTTGTTATTAGCGTAATTTACGTATAACATAAGTAATTACATAACGCATAGCTACACACTAGCGGAGGTATTATAAGGTTATAATCCTAGAGGTCTATAATAAGTAGTTATAGATATCCCTTTAGTAAATAATTAAGCTAAAAGTAAAGTCTTAGTGCTAAGAGAAAATCACACTATAATTAAATAGCTTTTAAGTGACTTATAGACTTAGTATAAGAAATATTATAATTAGAAAAGAACTCTAATAAGGTTTAAAGTTAGTAATAATATTTTATTATTAATAAAGAATATTAACCTAAGATAACCTAGTAGAAAGCTAGCTATAAAGTACCTAGGCCCCTATAAGATTAAAAAGGCAATTAGGAGTCACGGATTAGTGTATTAATTAAGGTTACTACCTAGGACTTATTTATATAATATATTTAATATTACTAGTCTTAAGCCTTTTAAAGGGGACCTAACTAATATAGAAGATATGTCCTTATTATAAGATAACCTTAAAGATAACAAATAGGAGTTTAAAGTTAAGAGAATTATTTTGTATTACTATAATAGGAGATAACGTAAATATCTAGTTAAGTAAAAAGGCTATAATATATTAGAAAACTTATAGGTGCTAAAGAGGGATTTTATAACAAGGGACATTATTAAAGATTATAAGTAATAGTTAAACAGCAAGGTTATTACAAAGTACTTATAATTCGTAAGTTAATATAAGGTTATTATAAAGTACTTATAATTTATAAGTTAATATAAGGTTATTATAAAGTAGTTATAGTTTATAAGTTAATATAGTAAGAAGTTAGAAAATAAAGTTAAATTACTTAATCTATTACGTAGCTACTAAGCACCTACTCCTCTATAATAGAGTTAGCTATAGTAACCGCTATTTCCTTAGTAATAGTAGTAGCTATAGTAGCTAAGGGGGCAGAGGCCCTAGGAGTATCTTTATTATTAGAATCCCTCTCTCTCTATATATAAACCTAAAGTTTACTAGGGAGCTTAATAGGACTAATATAAGCAGGTAGATTAGTAGTATTAGGTATAAACTACTAGTAAGTTAGTTAAGCATTAGCTATATATATTAAGAAAGCTTACTATTAGGATATTCTAGGCTATAAAGCAAAGAGAGTTTAAAATATTAATCTATATCTTAAGGTTTATAGTATTACTTAGTAGTGCTATTATAGTATATTTATTATGTTTTGCTTTATAAGCAGCATTAGTAGTTATTTAGGCGCGATAAATATGTCTATGCTTATTAGAATTTTTATAAGATAGAATAGTATTCTATAGCTTTTTCTTTACTTTTATAATAAACTAGCAGTAAGTTAGTAGTAATCTAGTGTCTAGGTAGTAGAATTATACTTACTTTATCCTAATAGTAGTAGCTACCTTTAGGAGTAGCTTTAATAAGTTTAAATAGCCTATTATAGAGCTACGTAATTTAAGCTAGGCACTAGCAGTGTATTAGTAATAAGCAAGTAGTTTCTAGATAAGAGAGACATACTATAATGTAGTTTTTATTATTATAGAAGCAATAAGCATATTTTATTAAGTAGCCTATTAGATATTAGTAATATAGAAGCAGTAAGTAAGTAAAGAAGTTATACTTATAGATTTATTATATTTTATAGGGAAGGTCTTTTTATTAATAAGATATTTAGGAATGTTATAGCTACTATTTTTTAGTAGGATATTCTATATTACTACCCACTAGGAGTAGCGTATATATAGAATTTTCTTTCCTATTATTCTACTAGTAGTAAGTTAGTAATAGACACACTATAAGGATATAGTAAACTTATATTAAGATTTTAGAAGCTAAGCGCTTTTAAGGAGACTTAGTAGGAGATTTCTTAGAAAACTTTCTAGTAGCTTAACCTTCTAGAGCTACTAAAGGAGGCGGAGTCCTAATATAAGTATTAGATATAGTTAACTAGCTATAAGTTAGCTATTATAGACTAAATAAAGAAATTATATTTAAAAGGGAATAAACTAATAATCTAGATAAAGACAAAGGATAAATAAATAATAGTAGGTAATAATAATAATTAGAGACTAAAGAAGGTTAGTAACTACTATGTAATAGTAGCAAGAGAGCTACTACTTAGCTAGTAAGGGTAACTTATAAGATTAAGGGATATTATAAGAGAAAGGAAGTGTGTAAAAGGGGGAGAAAATCAGTCTTTTGTATATTAACCCTAGACCCCTTAAGTAATCTAACGTACTGCGGGTAAGTAATCTATAAATTATAATGATAACCGTTAGCTCTGCTACTTACACATATACCTAATAGCTGCAAACTTATAGTAACTATAATATAAGCCCTCTAGTTAGACTATTTAGAACCATGGCATTAGGTACCCTATTTATTTAAACTAATTATAAAAATTAATATAGGTTATCTATTTTTTTTAGTCTAGCTATGTAATAGGTAATAATATTTATTTTGCTACATTAAAGCTACGTGTAGGCTGCTATTTAGATATTACTACCTATAATAGGGGGGGTTATTTATAATTAGTGGTATTATTATTATTGTTTTTACCTACGTGTCTAGATATAAGGTTCCTTATCTTATTTTCTTTGCAAGCTCTATTATAGTGTCTACGCCTTAAGTAAGCAGCTCTTTTTACAATTAAGGTTAATTATATATTAGGGGGGTATTATATTAGGAGCGCAGAGGATAGAGATAGGACGTTTATAATAGTGGATCTTTAAAGAACCTTTAGGCCGCTCTAATAATAAAGAGGCTAGCTAGCTATAAGATAGCTATGTATTTATTAAGCGGGGTATTTATTAAGGATAGCGTATATTATATATAGCAGGTTAGAGATTAAAACCTTTATGCACTAAGCCCTAGCTAGTATCTTTCTAGTAGCGACTGCGAATCTTAGCCTTCACTTCGTTTATATCAGACCCAGCGGTACAAGCCGTGACAATAATAACCTTAATTATATAAGCTAAATAGGCGAGGTAGTGTCTCTAGGCCTAAAAAGCCTCTTAAATAGCTAATAATTTGCTATTAGGTATTATATAGTGTAATTTAGCATTAGTTATTTTCCTTAATATAAACATAACTAAGTGCTAGTGACCTAGCACTAACATTATAAGTATAGCCCTAATTATATATCTAGATGTATTTATCTTTACTCTAAGATATATAAGTAAGTTAAAATACACTAAAATTAGGGCTTCCTAAAATCTTTACTAAAGTTCTTTAAACACTACTAACTTATAAGGTTCTAGGTTAAATATTACTAGTTACTTCCCTCTAAGGTAATCTATTAATAGAATAATAACTTTACTATACTATTTAATAAAATAGCAATAAAATCTAGTAAAACTAAGAAATAACTAAATATTAAATACACTACGTGGTATTAGCTATGTTATAATTGCTTTAACCCTTACTAGATTTATTATAATACCTCTTAGCAATATCTTAAAGCCTAAGAATTTAACCTCTATAACTAAAAATTAACACTTTATAAGGTTAATAAAAAGGCTTATATCTCTAAGCCTATGTAGGATTTGTTTAATATAATCTATGTGCTCCTTAACCACGCTACTATATATTAGCGTGTTATCTAGGTAAATAATATAAGTCTTATTAACAAGACCTTTAAGTGTATTATTAATATACTCCTAAAAAGTTACTAGTGCGTTAACTAGTCTAAATAGCATAATAAGATATTTAAAGTACCTATAGTAACAATAAAAAGCTATCTTTTACTTATTACCTAAGCAAATACGTAGCTAGTAATACGTATCTTTAAGATTAAGGATTATAAAAATAATTACGCTTACTAATTAATTAAGAATTTTAGTAATAAGAGGTAAGGGGGCCTTATTCTTAATTATAATCTTATTTAAGCCCCTATAATTTATATAAAGCCTTAATTTTCCTCCTTTCTTTAGAATAAACAAAATTAAAGCTCTAGCTAGGCTAACTAATCTTCTAATTTACCCTTTAAGCTATGTACTTATAAGGTACTCCCTAAGAACTTATAGCTCTCTTTTAGCTAAATTATATATAGGCCCCTAAGGTAGTGTTTTCCCTTCTTCTAATTTAATTATATTAGCGTAAACTCCTAGTTTAGGAAGCTTACCTACTAGCTCTTTAGAAAAAATATCTATAAACTCCTTATATTTATTTAGAATTATTAGTGTAAGATACTTAGTATTGAATTCAAAAGAGTGGACCGATCCATCTGCACCTAGGATTACAAAGCCTTATGTATTTTTAACACTTAGTACTCCTACCCTAATTTAATATAGCTTCTTTACTACTTATGTTATCTAAAATTAGTATAATTATGATACCTTGCTTTTTCTACTATAAGTAAGCGTATTCTAGTAATATTATAGTGTCTTTACTATTTATTTATCCTTCTATTACTACTAAGTTCTTTAATTAACCTTTATCCCTTTCTTTTAGAACTATTAGCTTAATCTTTATTACTCTAAATAATAATATAACTACTACTAGTTTTTTCTCCCTATATATTTACTACTTTCTATAAGTAAAGGAGAGATACTCTCTAGTTACTAGATACCTTTAAAATCCCTGCTCCTAATATATAATTATAGGTAAGTATTCTCTAATCTAGTTTATACCTAGTATTATCCCTTCTCCTATATTAGTAATATAGTAGCTAACTTAGTAAAACTTTATAAATCCTATACTATTTTTTACTTTTATTAATTTTTATAAAATTCCTTAATATAGAATTACTTTTTAGCTTACACTCTTTAGTATTTAGTCTAATTATATTACACTCTCCTAATCCTTTTTTGTTAATAATTTAGAATAAATTATTAAAAACTATATACCTATATTAAATAGCGCTTATATAGCTAACCACTAGTTATCTTATTATAAAGATACCTATATTCTTATTCTATTATCTATAGGGTATTCTATAGCGAGATTATATTCTTAGGTCTATGCTAATTAAACTAGTATTATATTAGGAAACATAGCTTTATTACTACTTTTATTATATTTCTCTATTATATACTTATTACTTTTATAGGTAAAATAGTCTAGTGCCTAATAAGTTAGTATAGTATGTCTAGGCTTTCTATATTTAAAGCACACTAGGGATGATTTTTTCCTTTAATCCCCGCTTTATTACTATGCCCTATCTATAGGTAATATAAAGTATTACCTCTTCTTTTTATAGTCTTAACTTCTTTTATTACTTTAGCCTAAATTTATTATAACCTTCGCTTTCTTGCCCTAGCCTTATAACTAGCTTTATAATATTAGAAACTCTTAGCTAATTATTTACTTCCTTATAGCGTTATTTAAGCTATTTAGAAAGATAGTAATTCTTAGGTATATAGGAATTACCTTAGGTAATTTAGCTTTTACCTTAGTCTAAGCTCTTATAAAGGCTTAAAATAATTAGTTATCCCTTTACCTAAGATTTAGTAAAGTTCTTATTACTTTTAAGCACCTTATATTCTTATCTATTATTCTAGTCTTTAGCTAATTAAGAAAACCTATCTATATAAGTAACGCGTAATTTACATGCCTATTTATAGCTATATAACATATCTATTGTTACTTTATATTATTAGCTAGGTAGCTACTTATATACGCTACCTTAGTTATATTGTTCCTAAAGGTATAATAGTTTAATTTAAATAATATATTTAAATCTACTAGGAAATTTTAGAGGTTCTTATATATGTCCCCTTTATATATAGGTATTTTTATTTGTATTTTAATAAAACTACTTTACTACATAATTACTACTAAGTTACTATAGACTACTAGTAAAACTATAGTTAAAGTTTAAGGGGTAATTATAGGTCCCTAAGGAGGTCTAGCTAATAATAGATTTGCCTTAATCTCCTTAATTTATGCCTTAATTTATAGAATCTCCTATTTTCTTTATGTATATAATAGCTTAGCTTATATAACCTTATAGTATCTCTATAATGCTTTGTTATTATTATTCGCATTACCTACGCCTTTATCTATGTGAGAACAATGATAGCTAGGCAAGAGGTATAGGGGCTCTAGTATATTAACTAAAGCTTGCTAGGTCTAAGTGCATTATACATGCGAGTTACTAGCTTATAGCTAGCGGCTTGCTAGTATCACGTAAACCTAGCCCTAGGGTGTGGCCTATCTGCGGGGCGCGCTAGTGGTGCGCCTATATTATAAGTAAGGCCTTATAATTATTCCCTTACTTATAGCTAGGCTCCTAAATAGCTTTCACTAGCTTCTATATAGCTATTTGCTAACTAGTTACTATATTAAAATAATAATAAATAATAATAGCATTTAAGTATAAATTTGCCTTTAACTCCTTATTATATTACGTACTTTTTACCTTTATATTCTTAGTTAACTTTTTAAAACTATTATAATATCTTAAGTTACTATTATATTCCCCTTATTACTCCCCTTAGTTTTATTATAGATTTAGACTATATTCCCTTAAAGAAATACTCCTATATATACTATTTACACACTAGATATACTAACTTTAAGAAGAGCTTACTATCTAAGCCTAAATTACCCTAGATTAACTATTAATTCCCTATAGAATTATCTGCTATTACTATAATAGTAAAATATTTAAAACACTATATTTAATATTATAAGTGTAGTAATACTTATAATACTATAAGTATACTACTATTCCTATGTCTTTTAGTCCCTTATTACTAATGCCTTTATATAGGCTATAGCTACTATAAAAGGTAACTTTTTAGATCTTCTAGCTTTAATAGACTAGGCGTAAACCCTTATAGTTACCCTTAGTGGCTTATATAAGGAAGACCCTAAGGACTAAATATTCTCTAAGGTAACTTACTTTAGTTTTACTAAGGCTTATCTAAACCTAATACTAGGGTTTAATTATACTAATATAGCACACTATATTATATTTAGCCTTACTAGGGCTATAAAGGTCTATTAGGTCTATCTCTTTCTTACTTATACACTAGTCTTTTACTTACTTCTTAGGGTAGGAGGTATTAATTTTATATAACTAATATATTATTTCCTACTAGTAACTTTCTATTACTATATTTCTAGCTTTTATCCTAGGGGTAGTAAGTACTCTAATCCTTTTTACTACCTTTTTACTAACCTTTTTATAGCTAAACTATTATAAACTTTCCTATGCCTAGAAGGTAAAGGTAATTTTATATTTAAGGTCTTATAACCTAGGTTTTATGCCCTAGGGTATTATAAAATATTGCTTTTACTAAGTAATATAGGAGCTAATTAGTAAGGATAAGGACTAGAGCAAGTACCTTCTTTATAGAGATATAGTTTTTTTATATAAAAGGGCTATAATAAAGGGGTTTCCCTTAACTCTTCCTACTCTTTAGGCGTGTTTTTGTTTATTTTTTAGTAAGTAGTCTAAGGTTTCTTAGTTTAGAGTGTAATAGTAGCTAGTAAGGCTAGGCCTTTTTTATAGGAACGTTATATCTCTTTGCCTATAACTTACTTATATCTTACTATTCTTATAGGATTTGCTTTAGTAAAACGCCTAAATCACGCGTTATGTGCCTTCTATATCTTTAGCTAGGACCTATTAGTTATATTTGCTTAGCTAACCCTTCTATTTTACTAGGTATTTATTGCCTTTATAAGTCTTCCTATAGTCCTTAACTTCCTTTACTTTATACTTATTTTCTTTATCTTTAAGGTCTAGTATTAGTATTTCCTTATCCCTAGCGTTTTTATAGTAATTCTATAGCTTTAGCAAACTAATATAAAATATATTATATAGCTAACTATATTTTTTAGGTAATACTAGTTAGTATGCTTATTTTCCTATAGCATTAAGTACTTAAAATAGTCTAATAAATCTAAGGGTTAGCTTTTATTTTATATCCTTAAGTCTAATATTCTTTGCTAATAGTACTATAAATGTTACGTGGCGGAACGCAAGGGTAGCCGATATAAGGCCAGATTCGGACTTTGCTAGAATAGAATTAACTTACTTCTAATATCTTACTATACCCCTAATAGTAGCTTACGCAAGTGAACTTAGTATGACTTTACGATTGCAAATCCGTTAGCCCCTCTAACAGATTCGCCCCCTATTATGCTAAACTAGTATATAACAAGTAGTAGTAATTGGAGATTCTTTTATTATGCCCTTCTAGAAACCTAGAAACAAAACCTTATATCTAAAACTAACCGTTTATAATGTTAATTTGCAGAGTTTTAGCGTAACTTCCTAGTTACTAAAAATAAACTATACCTTATCCACTAGTTTTATACTTTTAATAAATAAAATCTAGGATTTAAGTATTAAAAACAAAAACTTATTAAAATTAGTAAATAAGAAGATTTAAACAAGCTTATAAGATATAAATTTAACAATAGAGTGGCAACAAGACATAAGCATCTAATACAGCAAGAACCGCCTATTCACTAGAACCTAATAGATGCGCAAATAGTGTATCTTGTTTAGAAGTAAGTTAGATCCTATATTCTAAAAGCTAAATCTAAAGGATACCTTAATAAATCTAATAGATCAGAAGGTAGTGAGGCATTAGAGAGGCTATCTAAAGGCACTAATAGCCTAGCTTATAGCACTACCACTACTAAAACTAAGAGAAGCATAGAGAAGGATAAAAACAATAAAGGAAAGGGGATTACTTACTATCCTAAAGATAATACCACTACTTAGCGTATTAAACCCCCTAACTAGATAATAGAGTTATATCTAGAAGACCTATAGCTAGGACCCTTAAGGAACCTACTAGATTAACTAGATCTAGGGAAAATTCGCACTATAGCAAGTAAATCCAACACTATAAGGATCCTTTAGGAAGTGTTAGAACAGTAGTAAATTACACAGCAGGCTATAATAGACTAAATAGTGTTAGGAATAGACTAGCTAGTGACAAGACTAACAACCAAAATCAGAAGCTTATAAAGCGCAAGTGCCTTAGTAGGATTAACACTATTAGCGCGAAATACTACCTAGGGAATATTACATCTACTAAATAACTAGGGTTAGTATAACAGCTATTTAGAAGCTAGAGCAGGACCATTAGCACAACTAATGTATCTGCAATACTAGCAACCGCAATACTAGTAACCACAGGATTAGCAAGGATTCATATAGTAACAGGCTAACCCACACTAGATATAGTAGTAAACCCCGTTTCCCCTAGATTAAGAATAGTATGCTAATCTAGGAACCTAGAGAAGGGTAAATCTAGCGCTTAATTAGGATTAGTATAGCTAACAGATAGAAAACATAGAACGGAATGCGGATTTAACATAGAAAATCATAGACATTAGACACTTTAAGCCTTGTAATAAACTAGAGGAGGCTAATAGAGACCTTATTACGCATAATAGGAAGCAGACTATTTTTTATAATATTGAATTATAGGTCTAAGCTATTAAAGATCACTTACACCATGCTAATCCTAGCTAATAGGATATTATTTAGAAAAAGATTTAGACATTATTCCAAGGGGATATAATAGTATAGTACTAGCAATATCTTAATTCAGGAGAACGGAATACTATATTTAGTGATATACCTTCTGTTTTTAAGGTAGTTTAGAAGGAATTTAGTATTTAGGTTTAGGATGCAATAGCGTGGCTTAATAAAGTAAAATACACCAAAGAGGACGTTATAAATAAGGTATCCTTTTGTAAATTTGCGTCAAAAATCTTTTAGTATACTAGGGTAAATAGTGAATTAACAGACTATTAGCTTCTAGTGTATCTACGACTTAAACTATATCTAGGATTACGCTAAATATGTCTGGTTCTAACTATAACTAATATAAGATTAGCCTATGTTACTATAGTGGATGACAAAAGGCGGGATCTATATAATTACCTACGCAGCAAAGGTTATCCTATAGCTAGAAAAGGTAAAGGAAAGCTTAAGGTTTACTTTAATAAAGAGATATCTAGTAGTGACTTAGAAGATAAAAAGAATAAAGCTTAAGTAAATTAGAATAGGCTAATAAGAGTACAATTTTAGCTAGGAAATTAACGTTACTAATAGGATAATTAGAACGCCTAAAGATCTTTAGGATTTTTCTAACTAAGGCTATACTAGCGAAATATCTAGATTAAGGGACAAAATCAGCAACCATAGTGGAATAAATCTTAAGAAGAGAGAAGAGAGCGAACAGAGTTTAGCTAGAATTAACAAGATAACCCCTAAAATCATTAGGATAAACAACAACCTTAAGACTTCGGACTATTAGAAAGGATAGGCTAGTTATAGTGGCCTAGGTAATTTTAACGTTAGGAGAAATCGCTTACTAAAGAAAAGGAATATGCAAACATTACGGTGTTTAATAACGATTCTAACGCATAACAGCAGGAAATATACCTTTAGGAGTGCGGTTACTATATGGCTAAAGAAGGGGAGGTTGCAAACAAAGATAGTAAGGAGATCCTAGGATAGGAGTCTAATTTTATTAAGACTTATTTTATAGAAAACACCGCAAAGGAGGTAGATAAGACTAGTATAATAGCAGATCTAACTAGATTAAGTTAACTTATTCTAGGGTAAGTAATCGAAGCTATAGTAAGACTATAGGAAGTTAAGTATAACGGAAAACAAGCGAATATATACTTAAAAATCCCTCTTAAATTTAATAACAAAGGCAAGAGTTATTAAATCTACCTTAATTTAGGAACGTTGTCGATTTTAGTAGATAAGGTGTGGCTAGAATAAAACAAGTTAAACGTAAAATAGGGAACGCAGGAGCCTAAGCCTATGTCTAGAGTTAAGTTAGCCTTTTACATCATAGAATCAGCTACTTTCAATTTTTATATTCCAGGAACGGCATATAAACCCAAAATTACCGGTTATTTTACGGTTATAGCGGATATAATGCTAAATCTAGGACTAAAGTTGTTACTTAGAACGAATTTCCTTTACAAATATAGAGTGAAGATTAATTTTGTAAACCCTAAAGTGGTTTTTAGATTAGTTTATGGCATAACAGTACTAGCGGAGATTTTTCAGCTAGCTAACAAAGTACCCTATTAAAGGGTAGTTGCAGCGTAAACAGTGTTAATTCCGCCAAAAGGAACCGTATATATACTAGTTACGTGAAAGATAGCACAGGGGAATTAGGAAATAAGTGTGTACTACGCGTAGTTATATTTAGAATATTTCCCTAATACTTTGTTTAACAGATCTAGCCTAGATTAAATAATTACGCACAATCCCACTAATAAAACTGTTATTATTTACAAGCATAAGAAAGTTACGTAACTAACGGCGGCTAGCGAAGTTAATGCTAATTATGTGATTAATAATCCTTTAGCATATTATACTTATTTTAGCAAGGATATTATAGAAAAAATAAGAGACACAGATAGGGACGGCAATAAATCTAATAAGGAGAAGGATAAGCTTAACCTAAAGAAGGTTAACGTAGGAGTGCTATTATATAGGATTTCGTGTCTAGAAGAAATTCCATATATTATAAACAAATTCGGAGTGCAAGTTACTAATATTAATCATAACGCTATAAGCGAATTTGTTTAGCTCACAGATAAATATAATATTTATTATAATAGAGGTATCGTCCCTATGCCTAAAGATTAAAAAATGCGGATTAACTTAGTTAACAGATAGCAACATTAAATAAGACTAATCCGGCTATATAGGCTAGGAGAACAGGATACAAGCAAACTTAATAAAGTACATAACAAACTCTACCTTAAAGGGAAGATATTATATTTAGACAAGCTAGCAGCAATAGCGTGTCTAGCGTTTATAGTTTAGTAAGAAACTAGCTAGGAAAGGAAAGGAAGAGTTATAGTTAATATAAGACCGCTTAACAATATAGCTATGCTAGATATCTACCCCCTACTAGACTAAAGCGATATTATGGATAATACTTATGGCAAGAAGGTTTTTTCTCTCTTTAATAGAACGGGATTTTTCCACTAACTGCTAATTAGAAGAGACCACCGAGCCTATATAGTAGTAATATCAAATTAGGGTCTTAAAGCATTAAATGTGGCACTAATGGGTTTTAAAAATTCCCCTGCTTTTACTTAATAATTCATGGATTAACTCTTTTAGAAGTATAAGCACTTTATTTATGTTTATATTAATAACATTATTGTGTTTTTAGATAGTATTAAGGAACATTTAAAGCATCTGGATATTATACTTAAGATCCTTAAAGAAAATAGGATAATAATCGCGGCTAAGAAGTCTTTTATTAGTTACCCTACTATTTAATTACTTGGTTTCGTTATTAATAGCAATAGAATTGTTAATATAAATAATAGGCTAAAAGCGTTTTGAAAAATAATCTTCCTAACTAACCTATTAAGTCTTAAAACCTTTATCGGAATAGCTAGATTTCTTTACAATAGAATTCCGTGGTTTAACATACGGATCTAGCTAATAAAGGATAAGAAAAAGGCTTTTAAAGATATTAAAGCATTTCTAAGTAAGAAATAAACCCTATAGCACTATAATCTAAGTAAGCCACTTTTCCTTAAAATTAATGCCTATAAGGAAGGATTCGGACTATATACTTTCTAATTACAAGAGGAATAGGATAGCTAAAGCATTCCTAGAAGAGACATTAAGAATAACTAGATATAGCTAATTCTATTCCTCTTAAGGGCAACATTAAGCGTTAAGAAACGCTATAGCTTAACTAAGGCAGAAGTGGCCATAATCACGTGAAGCGTTAGAAAGCTAAGAAAGATAGTCTAATCTAATAGCATTATAGTTAATGTTTTAACTGATCATTCCCTAGCAAAGGGGATTATTAAGCATATCTTATTATCTACAATAGATTTAGACAAAGCTAATCTAAAACTAGCTAAAGTTGCGAATTACCTGTTGTAATTTAATCTAAAGGTAATACATATACTAGGAGTGCTAAACATTATACTAGATACGCTTTTAAGATTACTAGTAGAGGTAATGTATAGGGAGGCGGCATAGAATAGCCACTATAATAAATTAGACGCGAGTGCGTATTTCGTCGCAGAGGAATACATCGCCACTGCAATTATAGATAATAACCTTAAGGCTAGGATTATCTAGGGGTATTAGTCTAATTAAAAATTTAGCCAGATTATTATAGCTATAAGAGCGTACTAAGCAAGGTAAGCGGCAAAAAACGCTAGAATTAGACCAAAAATTCCTTTATATAGATAGGATCTGCGCGAGGATAGTCTATTATATTACCACAGTGAAGATGGATTTTTCTATCTCTATATTCCTATAACAGAGGTTAAATCTATACTGTAATTAGTTTATAACAAACATTAACATTTTAGAATCGCTAGGATAGTAGCGGAGCTCTAATTAGTTTATTTTCTATGTATAAGCTAATAGATTCAAGACTATATAGCCTATTATATAGTATGCTAGGAGAATGTAATTAACCGTTCTAAACCACCAGGAGAATTGCAACCCTTATAGTTAAAACTAACACCTTTTTATACGATTTCACTTAATTTTGTTACGGATATGCTAGAGGTATTATCTACTAATATAATATGGTAGATAGAAGGATATGCAATATATAACTTATTATGTCTAGTGAATTACCTTTTTAGCAAAAGAACCCTTCTAATACTAGGATATACCACATATCTAGCGGAAATCTAGGCAGAATTACTCCTTCGTGCCCTATATATCATAGACTAGGGATTACTAAGGCAAATTATTAGCAATAGAGATCCTAAATTTATATCTAATATATAGAAAGAAATATTTAGGTATATAGGAGTTAGACTTCTTATAGGCATAGCGTATTACCCTTAAATAGATAGAATAGCGGAGAGGAAAAATTAGATAGTGATAATTATAATACGATATTATACAGTAATAGACCTAGATATAGCATGGACATTACTACTCCTAGCACTATAATATTAACTAAATAACACTATAGCGGCAAGTATAGGATAGGCTCCTAATAAGCTATTATATAAATTCTATCCTTTAAGCATTATTAACCTTCTCTCTCTAAATAACGTAATTAATACTAGAGCCAGCGTAAATAACATAGCGGTGCTGCGAAAGCTATACTAGCACGAGGCTTAATTAGCGATTATAATGGCAGCCGCCCTTGCTAAGATTTGGTATAATAACCGCTATAAACTAATTAATATTAACGTAGGAGACATGGTTTATCTATGATTATATAAGGGGTATAAATTACCTAGGAAGCCTAAGAAAAAATAGTTACCGCAGAAGGCAGGGCTATATAAGGTACTAGAAAAGGTAAACCTATTAGCATATTAATTAGATTTCCCCCTAGATTCGCGAGTCTATCTAGTGGTATTAGTCGCATAGATCTAGAAGCTAGCGCAAGGAGGGGATTTATTTAGTAGGGAAGAACTAGCTCTGCCGCTAATTACGTTTAATAATCCGGAGGAGGCAGATTACTAGGAAATTAAACAAATCTATGGGCATTGCGTTAAGATCTTTAAACAAAATAAGACTATAAGAGTGGAATTCCTTATCTAATAGAAGGGATTTATAGCTAAAGATAACTAATAGATAAGCAAAAGCGAGATACGAGTTAACATGGCCAAGATAGTAGAAGACTATCTTAAGAAGAACCCGGTTAATTAGCGAAAAGAATATGCAAAGAAAGGTCTTAATCTGCCTATAGAATAGTAATAGTAAAGGAAGAAAGGCAATAGCAAGCTATTAGATTTAATAGGCTAGATTAAAGCTATTAGACCCTTTTATGTATATTGCCTTTTCGCGCTAACTAAAAGAGGGCTCCCTCACTTAAACCTTATATTA
>JFGW01000467.1:0-17072 GCA_000729825.1 Epichloe sp. AL9924
TAGCTTAAGCCTATCTTATATAGTAATAAGATTAAGCCTAGGATCTAGTAACATAGCATATAAATAAGGCTTATAAAAGTAATAATTATTATCTATATCTTGTGGAAAATAATTACTAAGTTTATCTAAGCCTTTATTTATAGAGGCTATAAAGAACTTGCCTTAAGGGTTATAAACCTTCTAAAATATTAAGTTAATTAACATATAATTAATAAAGGGGAAAAGAGAACTATAGAATAAATACCTAAGTAATATAGGCCTCTTAGTCCTCTTTTATATCATTAAGATATTTATATATCCTAATAATAAAAAGAGGGACTAAACCTAAAGTATTATACTTCTAACTTTGAAGTATAATAGTAGGTTCATAGAAAACCTCTAAAATACTACTTAAAGTAGCTAAGTTAGCCTATTCTTAGGCAGTAGGCATAGCATCTTTTAATGCTGCAATATTAGATTCCCTATTAAGAAAAATAATAGCTTCTTTAAGCTCTAAAGAAGTATTAATCATCTTATAGGTCGAATTCCACCTAGTTTTATTGGCTATAAATATAGTTAGTATTAAATATAATATAAGAAGGAAAAAAAGACTTACCTAGAGGAATTTTTGTAATATTATAATTCTTAGCAATATAGCCCTCTTTTTTTGCTTTTTATAAAGATTTTAACCAAAGTTTATATAATCCTTAGTTATTCTTAATAAGAATAGCAAGTCTTTTAACTTTGCCTAGTAAACCTATAGAAATATTAGTAATAATAGTTATAATAATTATTAAAAAATTACTTACTATCTGCTAAGGATTTGAATTCTTTAAAATCTTGTTTCTCTTTAATAGAAGAGATATCCTTAGTAGAATAGTAAAGATATTTACTATTTCTATAGGATTCTAAGTCTTCCTTAGGAGAAGTTGATTTTATAAATGTAGTTATAATATCCTTAGCAATAATGTTAAAAACATAAGCTACACATCGGATATTATATGGCTTATGAATAATACTATTATAATTCTTATTAATATAAGAAGTTATAAAAGTATTATTATTAGAACCATTATCCCTAGTAAAACTATAAAGAATTAGCTATAATTTCTAAATCCTAATATTATTAAGATAGATAACTTACCTAAGAATATACTTAGGGTCTAAGCTATAATCTTTAATAAGATTATCAAAGCATTAATAAATATAAGCCCTAGTATGAGCATTTAATAGATATTCAAAGCCTAAAAGTTATAGTGTTAATAATAATAGTAATAATAATTATCTTAGGAGAATAGGATACTTACCTATAAGCTTATACTCAAGCTTAAAATTCGGGCTAATCTAACTAGCTATAACTCCTAAGTAAGACTTAGAATTTATAGATGTCTAAATATCTAATTGAATAGATATTAAACCTTGATATTTTATCTAATGTTGGATTTGCTGAATAATCTGATGCTTTAATGAATTATACATAGAATTAATTCTATGTGTAATTGTTTGATAGCTTAGTAAAGAAGCTAGATTATCATTTCTAAGGTTTAAATTAGCTTTTGTTTCTTATAATAAGGAATACTTAGTACTTACCTAGAATAATAATCTAGTAATTCCTTAAAGGATTTACTATTAATAATAGTAAAAGGGATATTATTCTCTAGTATAAATTTAATAACTAGAGTAACAGCCTTTTTAGATGAAAATTCCTCTATAATAGTATTATTACGAGGCCTTTTCATAGAGAAATAGGAGGTTAAAGAGGCTTATATATTAGGTGGTGAATCTTATTGGATTTCTAGTACTAAGATATAGTTAGTAAAAGGAAATAATAGTAAATAAATAGAATTAAATACTTATAAGTAACCTTAAAAGGTTTTTTTTATCTAATTTAGAAGTAGCAATCTCAGGATGCTTAGCTTTATAGTGCCTAACACTATTAGAAGCTTAAAATCGCTTAGCTTTACATTTAAAGCTAAAGGAGCATCTAGATTGCGTACAAAAGCATATAATTTCCCTTTCTTTATTATATTTAATATCAGATAACTGATAATTAAATAAATTGTGGGTAAAAACATATGCTTATGAAGAAAATTAGTAATCTTCTTGATTTTCAAGGGTTTTCTTGTATAATCCTTGAAGATTACTTCCTTGAGAAAACCTTAATACTAGGCTAGTCTAGCTAGGCCTAGAAGGGCTAGGCCTAGAAGAGCTAGGCATACTAGCATTAGAATCCTTATCTGAGGGGCAGAAAGAGAAATCCATAGTAAAGTGGGTTTTTTTCTCTGATTTTTCTAATTTTTCTAATTTTCGCCGATTTTTGCTGATTTTTGCTGATTTTTCTGATTTTTCTGGTTTTCCGATTTTTCTGACTTTTTTCCTAACTTTTCCTAATTTTTTTCTGATTTTTTTCTAATTTTTCTAATTTTTCTAATTTTTCTAATTTTTCTAATTTTTCTAATTTTTCTAATTTTTCTAATTTTTCTAATTTTTTCTGATTTTCTGATTTTCTAATTTTTTTCTGATTTTTCTGATTTTTGTTTTTTTAGGGGTTTTGTAACTTATTTAAGGAGTAAAAAGATTGTAAAAATTAAGAGCAAAAATAGGTAATAGTAATATAGCTAGCTTAACTATATAAAGGTTTTTCTAGATGTTTTTTTTCGATTTACTAAGGTAAAAAGAAAAGAGAAAAGAAAGAAAGAAAAGAGAAAGCAGGGGAATACCCCTCCTTAAAATTTTTTTTACTTAGCTAAGCAAGTGGGTCACAAATGACGCAATTGACTAAACAGTGTAATTGGACTAATCAAATGATAGAGGACCCATAAAAGACCCATAAAAGACCCACTTTTTTATATATACTTTATAAATTATAAGAAATATTCCTATACCTTTAAAATATTATAAATCTAGTTAATTTATAGCTTTTTAACTAATTTTACAAAGAAATAATTAATTTTAATTAATTAAAGATTAATTTATATATATAAAAGTACTAGTTTATAGTATATTTTGTAGTTAATAATTATCTTAAGCTAGTTAAATTATATATTACTTAGATTATATAATATAAAGAAACTATAAATTATTTAGAATTAAAAATTATTCTTAAAATAAAAAATAATTTTATATAACTAGTATTATATTTATAAGTTATTCTAAGAAATGTAGTGTTTTTTTTAAAGTAATTTTACCTTTTTAATATTACCAATTTTATAATTTTATTCTTTTAAATATATTTTTTAACATTAAATTATTTACTTTTAGTCCTATATTTTATAAGAAAAAGGAAAAACTATTTTATAAAACCTAAATTAATTTTTATTAATTTAAATAAAATTCATATGAATTTTATAAATTAGGTTATAAGTAATATATATTTTAGGCTAAATATATATAATATTAAAGCTATCTAGTAATTTTTTTTAGATTTAAAAGCTATTATTTAAACTTATTTTAAAATTATATATAGGGTAAATTTTAAAAAAAAACTAAAAAAGATTAAATAATATAGTATTAATATAATCCTATTAGATAAGTTAGTAAAAAAATATCTTATTATATAGAGAAAAAATTAAGAAACTATTAAAACTTACTTATAAAACTATAATTACCCTATATTATAATCTATAGCTAATAATCTAAAACTAGGAAAGTTTAATAAATCTATAACTAAATAACTAAATTATAATAAAAATAAAGAGCTATATTAAGTTAATAGTATAAAATTCAAAGAATATAATAAGATATTAATATACCCTACTTTTTTTTTTATTACTACACTACACTATAATTCACTACACTACATACTATAAGGAAAGTCAAAATACTACATTTACTACACTACATGTAAAGCTCTGGTTATAAGCCTAGCCTATTACTATAAAATTCTTTCTAGTGCACTTTATATATAGTTATAGAAGCTATTCCCTTCTATAAAAAGGAATTATTGTGGTTACAGAAGACTTCCCTTCTATAAAATAGGAAGCGCATAAGCAATATAGAAGCCTTCCCTTCTATAAAAAGGAAAATTAGTGGGCATAGAAGCTTTTCCCTTCTATAAAAAGGAATTTTAGTACAAATAGAAGACTTCCCTTCTATAAATTAGAAGATGGATACTAATTAACAAGGTCAGGGGCCTTTAGCCCCTAATCTTAGTGCGTAAGAGGTTCTAAATAATCAGCTAAAAGAGCAGGTTATTAAGTAACAAGATGCTATTAATTTATTATTACAGAAGCTAGAGGCTTTAACTATAGCTGTTAATAATAGAGGCATAGAGGGTGTGGAAGCTACTAAGCCTGCTAGTTAGAAGCAAGTTTAGTAGCCTATTTAAGATAAGGCCCCTAAATCTAGCTCTATACAAGCTGCCTTTAATAATTTAATTATTAAGGAATTTAATAAGAGGGTTTATAGCTTCCTAGAGACTACTAAGCTTAAAGGAGCTAAAAATTTCGATTAATAGAAACAAGCCCTACCTATCTAATTTAGAGCATTAGGTATGCCTGATTTTCTAGATAATCCGGAGGTTTCTAGGGCGCTAGGGGACGCTAACTAAGCTATTATCCTTATATTACTAAGGGATAGTTATACAGAAGGCCCCTAAGCCGCTATAACTTAGCAAAAGTTACCTAAAGAAGCCTATAATTTACTTATACGGTAATATTCTTATAGCGTTAAAATCCAGAGGGGGTCCCTATATTTAAACTTTTATAACCTAAATTTTCAAGGTTATAAGGGGACCCTAGAGTCCTTTAATGCGGTCTTTAATAATCTACTAGCTAGATTATTAATTTTAGGGGTCCTAATTGATCCTATAGATTAGGTTAATTAATATCTTTAATCCCTAAATTTAACCTTCCCTTAGTGGGCTAAGAGGCAACAATTTAGCATGCGTACAAATAAGGCTATAGGGGCTCCCTTAGATGCCCTAAATCTTCAATTTTCAATAGCAGACCTTCTAGCTAAGCAGAGGGATAAGTTATCGACAGTATCTAAAGCCCTAAATTATAGGGCTAAAGACCTAGAAAAGGGTGCTAAAGACAAGGAAAAAGCACCTAAAGGTTAGAAGAAGAAGAAAGAAGGCTCTAAAGAAAATAAGGGCTCTTCTAATTCTAATAAGAAGAAAAAGAAGTAAAAGGGTTAAAAATCAGATAAAAAGGATAATAAAGAGCCTATAGAGGGTTCTTTTATGCTAGGAAATTATAACTTTTCTAACGGAGACCTTAATTCACACAAGAAACCTAGCAGTTACAAGGCTAGTTATAAGAGCTCTAGTAATAGTAGCTCTAATTCTAGCTCTAGTGATTCGGACAATAATAACGAAAAACAAGCTATTATATCTATTAATAGCTTTAATTATCACTACAAAGATATGAAAAAGCCCTATTATATAATACAGGTTCCACTGTACATATAGTTAATTCTAGGGAGGTTTTTTGGGATTATACCTCTTTTAAAAAAGGGGAATCTAACCCTATTATAACTAGTGGAGGTCCTATCTTTCCTAAGGGATATAGTAGTGCTGCTTTTAAGGTCCTATATTAAAAGAATCCTAATAAATATAGGACCTTAGTACTAAAAGATACTCTATATTTTCCTTAAATGGATATTAATGTTATAGACTCGAGCTATAAGCTTGGGTTAAGTCTAGCTCCGGAAAGTACGCGGACTGTGTGCAGCTAGGTTAGGGCTACACGCAAACCACGCATAGGCCACGCATAAGTTACTATAAATCCAGGTACTATATAACTACTAGTGTAGTTCCTTTTTTCTTCTATAAGAATAATATTCTTACTTTAAACGCTTATAAGCAAAAGCTATAAGGCTAGTTCTTAATATATATTATTCTTCACTATAGAAACATATTAACTAGCGGATATACTATTACTATAGAATAGGATAAATACTAATAAGTTAGTAATATTATAATACTTACTTAAATAGTAAGTAAGGTAAATTAAGTACTTAACTAATAAGCATAATATAGCACTTACACTAATTTAGCCTAAGTAAAAACCCTTTCCTACTAGGCCCCTCTTTAATAGTAATAGGGTTTTATTTATAGCTTAGAAAGGCCTAATAGCCTATAAGTTACTTATAGATAAGGATTTTATTAGTAATAAATAGGACTAGTAGTATTTTATTTACTAGAACCTATCTCCTAAGGTATAGGCATAGGTTACACCCTTCTTTAAAAAGGGCTATTTACTTAACTATTACCTAGAGTAGCTTCTTAAATACCTTAGGGAGATATTTAATAACCCTTATTAATAGGAATTAGCTATTATAGAACTTAATTAGTTAATATAATAATAAAATAAATGATTTAGTAACTTCTATATTTATTTTAAATAGAAATTAGCTCTAGCTAGGGGGCTTAATTAGTTAGACTTAGTAAAGTTATCTAAGCTATATATAGCGCTTAATAAATAAATAAAAGACTACAGCATAAGTTAGGATATACCCTAGGCTAATTACATTTCTATAATAGCTTACTATTAAAGCATTACGCTAGATATTAAGTCTTACTAATTAGAGGAAAGACACTAGACGCGGAGACATAGTAATTAGGCGCCTAACCTAAATAAGACTAAGGTATATAATAAGGACATGCTAATGATAGATATTTAATCTATAGCTATAACAGGGACCTAATAAGGCTTTAGAAAGTCTATAGGACGCTAAAGGTTAGGTAATAAAGGGGGCGGTAAATAGGCTAAATAGGTTACCTAAGATATACTTAATATACGCTATAATAAGGGGAAATATATATAATATAGCTTCTCTAAGTATTTTATTATAGTATACTCTTTATGCCCTGCTATCTAGCTATAGAAGAAGTCTTCTATTAATATTTATAATATAGAGAATATAACTTCTATAGACTTAGATGTTAAGTCTATAGTATAGTTAGGAAAAGAGTAACCCTATTATTAAGTTATTTAATAAGGGATAGAGAAAGAAGGTATAGAGAGGCTTTATAGTATATAGTTATTACTAATAAGGACTATAAAGAGATCTAGAATAATATAGATTTATTCCCCTTCTTAGTTCTTGCTTTAATTAATAAAACTACCTTTATAAATACTTAAGTTAATATAGGCTATAACTACTACGCTACTATAAGTAAATGCTTAGTCTAAAAGCTTTAATTAGAATACCTCCCTCTTCTAACTAAGAGATTAGTTTATATAGCTATTAGTGTGAAATAAGGGGGAAAAGAGAGCTATAAGAAATAATTATATATATTATATATTGTTTGTTTTTAGTTAGATTTAGATAGATAGGAAACGCTAATTATAGCATATATAATCCTAGGACTAATAAGGTAACTTATCCTTAGTACACTGTGAATAGAATAGAATAAAATAACCTTAGATATAACACACTAATAGGTATGCGTGAAATTAGCAAATGGTTTGCGTATCTAGGCTATGGTTAACAGAAAGGTTAATTAACCTACAATATCTATCTTAGGTTTAACCTTTACTAGGATAGTATAGTAAGTAAAGAGATAGAAAGAATATATTTAGCTTTATGCTATAAGCCTATAGGAAATTATATCTATTTTGTAAATTAATATAACCCTAAAGGCTATAGAGAAGGAGCTTCTTGCTTCCTTACTAGAGGTGCTTTAGGACTTTAAGGATTTATTTTAGGAAAGTAAGGCAAATATTCTACTACTACACTAAGGGAAGTTAGACTACTATATTTACCTTAGGTATAATGTAAATAGAAATAAACCTAACCTACTATAGGCACTATTATATAATATACCCTAGGAGTATTTACTTAAGATTTAAAAGTAAGTAATAGACTTAATAGATAAGGGTTAGATCTAAGTAAGTTTATTATTAGCAGTAGCCCTAGTGTTATTAGTAAAGAAACCTAGTAGCAGTTAGAGGTTCTATGTGAACTATTATGCCCTAAATAAGATTATAGAATAGGACTATTACCCCTTACTATTAGTAAAGGAGATACTATATTTATTATTAAAGGTAAGGTAGTTTATAAAGCTAGATATATAATTAGTGTTTTACTATATATATATTACTAAAGGTAAAGAACACTAGATAGCATTTTATATAAGGTTTAGTTTATTTAAGTGATTAGTATACCCCTTTAGGTTAGCAGGCGTACCTATAACCTTTTCAAGGTATATTAATAATGCCTTAAGTAGTATCCTAGGTAATTATATTACTATATATCTTAATAATATCCTAGTTTACTTAAGCGGATTATAAAAGGACTATATATAGAAGGTTTATAGTATGCTATCTAGACTATAGTAAGCTAGTCTAAACCTAGATATTAAGAAATGTGTGTTTATAACTAAGGAGGTTAAATACCTTAGGTTTATTATCTAGGTAAGGAAGGTAATCCGCCTAGATAGGGAGAAGATTATAGTAATTTAGGATTAGGAGGCGCTAATAAGGGTTTATGAAGTCTGTAGGTTTCTTAGATTTACTAACTTTTACTATAATTTTATACTAAAGTTCTTAGACTTAGCAGGCCCTCTAATTAACTTAATAAAAAAAGGAGCCTTATTTTACTAGATAAAGGAGTGTAATAAGGCTTTTAAGGCATTAAAGGTAGCCTTTATATTATACCTAATCCTAACTTAATAGGATCCTAAGAAAGACATATTAGTAAAGGTAGATTATTCTAGTATAGCATTAGGGGGTTATCTCTCTTAGTTTAGTAATAATAGTATCTTACACCTAGTGGCCTACTATTTAGCTTAATTATAGGCTACTTAATAGAATTATACTATCTATAATAAGGAACTACTAGTAATTATTTCCTGCCTTAAGGCATAGTTAGTAAAGCTTTAGAGTATAAGTAAACTATTTATAATATTAATAAACTATAAAAACCTTAAGTACTTTATAGCGCTAAGGGAGATATTAGAATAATAGGTGTTGAATTCAAAAGAGTGGACCGATCCATCTGCACCTAGGATTACAAAGCCTTATGTATTTTTAACACCCCCCCTGGAATTGCACATCTAGGTGCCCTATAGAGGTCTTAGGCTTATACTAGCAATTGAATTTTTTAGTTATTTCGGCAGGGTTCGAACTCGTAACCTTGCCTCGCAGAGCAGTGCTCCACTGTGGTAGGCGAAACGCTGCAGTGGGCCTAACCACTGCGCTACCGGGCTCATAACCTGTTGAATTCAAAAGAGTGGACCGATCCATCTGCACCTAGGATTACAAAGCCTTATGTATTTTTAACAATAGGTATAATAGGTAGAGACTCTAGCACTCTTTAACTTTTACCTATAATATAGGCTAGGTATATAAGCGAAATAACTAGACATGCTATTATAACATTATCTAAATAGGCTAGAAATAGATAGAGCAAAAACCTTAATTATTTAATCCACAATAAGCCCTATAAAATTTAGCTTTAAAAGGGAATAACCATGTGTTTGCCTTAAGCCTATTATAGTAATAGAGAGGGTTATTATAAATACTAGTTTAGCCCTATTAAGGAGTCTTCTTACTAGTAAGTTATTATTTACAGACAAATACCTCTAATCCCTATAGGACTAGTCTGTGACTTAGGATAAAGCTTATAGGTTATAGGTTAATATAGTGGCAATAGGGGCTAGGAAGTTCCTAGATACTACTAACATAAGAGAGTAGATTGTAAACTATTAGATTAGCGTAAAAGGGGCGCTCTAATTCTAAGGGCAAATATAGGTTCCTAAATAGGAACCACTAACTATAATATTAATATAATAGGTTTATAACTTACCCTTATTAGGCTACCTAGGGCGGAATATAACTTTTAAGGCGCTTTAAAGGGACTTCTATTAGGATAGCATGTTATAGGATATAGCTTATTTTATATAGAACTACTACTATTATAAAGGGAGAAAGAGCTAGTAACTATAATAAGGCTTATTAAAACTAATCCCACTGCTAGACAGGTACTAGTTATAAATATCTATTAACTTTATAACTAACCTTCTAGCCTAGGGTTAGGAGTAGCTAAGGTTTCTAATAGTTATTACAAATTAGCTATCTAAGTATATTTAGTTAGAGGCAATAATATTAATAGTAGCTAAAGCGTATATAAAATAATTTAAGCATTACTAGTAACGCTTCTATAGGTTCCCTATATAGATTATCACGGACTATAGGTTAGATTAGCTTAGTAATTTCTAGACTAAACTCTATAAGGGAGTAAGCATATAATAATTGCTTTTTACATTATATTACCTATAAATAGATAGTAGCATAGAGAGGGCTAACTAGGAGGTATAAGCTATTTTACGCGTAATGCTATCTTTCTCCTAGTTTAAATAGCTAGACTACCTGCTAGACTATTAACTAGTATTAAATAATAGGGACTTATTAGTAACTAGAGTAAGCGTAAATATAGCCTTACATAGGTTTCATATGCCTATAATTTAGGAGTTATTTACTATAGGACTATCTATAATATTAGTAAAGAGAAGGGCTTAGGCCTTCTTATAGTACCTAAAGGATAGCACGGATTTAATATAAGCTATAATAGCTTTTATTTAGCAGTGGTAATAGGAGGAGACAAATAGTAGCTATAGGCTAGTAGAGCGGTTCTAGGTTAGGGACTATATATAGCTTAGTCTTTATAATATTAAAATAAACTAACCTTATAAGAAGTTAGACTAAGTTATAGCTAAATATAAGGTGCTTAAGGTCCCTATACCTTTAACTATTAAACTAGATATCCTAAGGGGACTATACCTTATCTTTTATATTAACCTAGTATAGTATGTAGTAGGTAAACCTTTGCTAAGTTAAAAACTAGCTAATAAATAACCGCTACTAGACCTAGTTATAATAGATACTAATAATAATCTCTTAGAGTTTTAGGTAAAGGAAATTTTAGTAGCTAAGAACACGCTAGGTTAAGGTTTAAACTAGAATATCTTAGTTAAATAAAAAGGCTATGTCTAGCTAATATAAGAACTATTAGAAAGCTTATAAGATATAGAGGCACTTAATTAATTTAAGTTATAATAGGGCAATATATAGATAAATAATAGCCCTAAAAGGGTATAATTTAATTTAGCTATAGAAAATTAATATAACTAGTTTCCCTCTAGTATACGTATACTTTAGCGCTAAGTTTCTACCTAAATAAAAATTAATTAAGAAAGGGGGGGGCTATTATTATTTCCTTTATAGTATTAGCATTCCTCCTCTATAGTATAGGCTAATACTACTATATTTTTAGCTAGGATATAGGTATTAGCTAATATTTATTATACCTAGGCATTGCCTTGCTCCTATATAAAGATTAACTAGGTTAAGTTATTATTTATAGTTTATATACTATAAAAAAATTTAGTAGCTAGGTTATTATAGCCCTAGTAAGTAAGGGTAGTATTAGTAAGTATAAGTTACTATACCTTAGATACTCCCTAGGTATAGGTAGCACCTATAGGAAAGAAGGCTAGAGGTTAGGCCTTAGCTAGATTAATTTAAGCTATAGCTAATATACTATTAAATTACTTTTAGTAATAGATAAAGGTTTTTATTAGGATAGTGTATTATCCCTTAATAGATATAGTCTACTTTATAGCTAGGGTTTTAATAGCTTATCTAGTAGCTAAAAGGTTCTTAAGATACTTAAACATATAATAGAGTTTTAGGTTAGCGCTATAGGGTATATCTCCTAGATATATAAATAATAGGTAACTTAGCAAGGGGCATAGGCCTAGTTTATGCCTAGGGCATATATATATTTTCCTTTAGTATAAAGGTTATTTATATAAGGGCTATAGGGGAACTTATACTCTTTACTATTAGAGAGGGCCTTATTATTTAAGTTACCTTCTAAGATATACTTACTAAGGTAAGTGCCCTTACCTAGGCTAGGAGAAGGAGAAGAAGGTAAGGGAGGTAAGGTAATACTAGTAAAGGCTAGGATAATAGTAAGATTAAATATAGTAAAGGCAAAAAGGGAATAAAAAGGGGGATAGATAATTATTTAGGCTTAATAAAAGAGAATAAGAAGGATATATAAGGAGATATTATAATAATAATAGGTTATAAAAGTTTAGAATTATAGGGGGGGGATAGGAATATTTATATTTCTAAGGGCATAGGGTCTAGCTCTAGCTAAAGTGTATATTATTTACTTTTAAAAGGTAAGCTAAGGATAGATAAGGGTAATATATTATATAATTATCTAATAGCTAGTTAGTAATAAGGGTATTACTTAAGGTAAAGTCAGGATTTTATAGGTAAAGGTAGGATTATAAAATAGCTATAAAGGTAAGGGAGTAAGTAAGGTATAAAGATAGCTAGTAGTAGGTATAAAAATAGGGTAGGCTAGTGTTTTTAGAGGTAGGGTTAGAGTAAAGTAAATTTACCTATATAATAGAGAAGGTTAGAGTAAGGTAAACCTATACTAAAAATTTTTTATAGCCTATATAGAGAACCTATAGCCCTATAGCGCACGCTACTTAAGGGGGTATAGTCTTTACTTATACTAAAGGGCACCTTACTTAATAGGATATAGTCTCTACCTATACTAAGGTTAGTTCCTATATATAGGGGGACTATAATCTTATTACTTACTTATTTTTAACTAAAAGGGAGAAGGAAAAGGTAAGTAAGGGGGTATATTATAGACTTAAGCTATAAGCTTAGGTTAAGTCTAGCTCTAGAAAGTACGCGGACTATGTGTAGCTAGTTTAGGGCTATACGTAAACTACGCATAGGCTACGCATAAGTTACTATAAATCTAGGCGCTGTGTAACCACTAGTGTAGTTTCTTTCTTCTTCTGTAAGAATAATATTCTCACTTTAAACGCTTATAAGCAGAAGCCATAAGGCTAGTTCTTAACAATTAATATAGTTAGTGGTCTTACGCACTATATATCTAGAGGTTGCCTTATAAAAAACCTACTTTATCTTAAAGATAGGTCTTGTATTACTGCCCTAGATATAGAAAAGCATGGTTTTTTCTTTTATATTAAAGACTAAATTATACCTAAGTTACAAAAGGGTCCCTATAGTAGTAATACAAAGACTTATTATATCTAACCTTTTACCTATGCTAGCTTTAGGGGTTTCAGCTACCCTATAGAGGTTTAAATTCCCTCTAAAAAGCCGGATTAGGCTTCTAATTTGGACGAAATCGCTAAAATCAACGAAGATAATGATATTAAAGAGATTATACGGGATAACTTAGAGGAGTTAGTCCCTTCTCCTACGCCTATAGCCCTAGGTTAGGTCCCTTATAAATCTAAGGATATAGATTTAGGGGTATTAGAGGGCCTTAGTAAAGGAAAAAGGTCCCTAATACCTCCCTAAGAGGCCTGTGTTCCTTAAGGGGCCTAGCAGGGGACTAGTGAAGAGGGCCCTAATCTAGATTCTAATTTAGGCCCTAAAGACTCTTAATATTAACGGTTACTAGAACTAGCTAGCCTATAGCACGTATAACTAGGGCACTTAGGGCTTCCTTTGCTAAAGAAAACAAGCTTAATTACTAAAGGCATCCCTGATTTTTCTAAAATTAAGGATAAGGACTTTAAATATATAGCTTATAATTAATCTAAGGCAGTTAGAAGACTAAGGAAATTAGCTATCCCTAACCCCCCTAGAGCTCTAGATTAAACAGAGGGGAATACGCTAAAAATCAGTCCCACGCCGTATAATAAACAGTTAATTTGCCTATTTCTAGTTAACCAAAAGACTAGATATAAGTGGGTGTTCTTATTACCTAATAAGGAAGGCCCAACTGTTTATAGGGCTATTAAAGGCTTCTTCAGAGGGCTTAAAAATCAACTAGGTCAATATTGTTAAAATACATAAGGCTTTGTAATCCTAGGTGCAGATGGATCGGTCCACTCTTTTGAATTCAATAAATATCCTAGGCACCTTCACTTTGATAGGGGCCAAGAAATTAATTCTAGTTATTAAAGCTAGTTAAATTCTAAAGGGATCAAATTTATAACTTCTAGTCCCTATATCTATAAGCAAAATGTATTAGCAAAGCGTTTAATTTGGACTATTCTAGACCGATTAAGGGCTACTATTCAGTGGGCAAAATTACCGTTATATCTATAGTGTTTTGTATTACCTGCAGTTATTAACCTAGTTAATATAACTACTAATACCACAAAGGATAAAAGCCCTAAATGTCACGGCTTGTACTACAGGGTATGATATAAACAAAGTGAAGGCTAAGATTCGCAGTCGCCACTAGAAAGATACTAGCTAGGGCCTAGTGCATAAAGGTTTTAATCTCTAACCTACTATATATAATATACGCTATCCTTAATAAATACCCTCCTTAATAAACACATAGCTATCTTATAGCTAGCTAGCCTCTTTATTATTAGAGTAGCCTAAAGGTTCTCTAAAGATTTACTATTATAAACATCCTATCTCTAACCTCTACGCTCCTAATATAATACCCCCCTAATATATAATTAACCTTAATTATAAAAAGAGCTACTTACTTAGGGCATAAATACTATAATAAAGCTTATAAAGAAAATAAGATAAGGAACGTTATATCTAGATATATAGGTAAAAAAATAATAATAATAATACTACTAATTATAAATAACCCCCCCTATTATAAGTAGTAATATCTAAATAGCAGCCTACACATAGCTTTAATATAGCGAAATAAATATTATTACCTATTACATAGCTAGACTAAAAAAAATAGATAACCTATGTTAATTTTTATAATTAGTTTAAATAAATAGGGTACCTAATACTATAGTTCTAAATAGTCTAACTAAAGGGCTTGTGTTATAGTCACTATAGGTTTATAGCTATTAGGCATACGTGCAAGTAGTAGAGCTAATGGTTATTATTATAATTCATAGATCACTTACCTATAGTGTATTAGATTACTTAAGGGGTCTAGGGTTAATATAAAAGAGACTAATTTTCTCCCCCTTTTATACACTTCCTTTCTCTTATAATATCCCTTAACCTTATAAGTTACCCTTACTAGCTAAGCAGTAGCTCTCTTACTACTATTATATAGTAGTTACTAACCTTCTTTAGTCTCTAATTATTATTATTACTTACTATTATTTATCTCTATTCTTTATCTTTATCTAGATTATTAGTTTATTCCCTTTTAAATATAATTTCTTTATTTAGTCTATTATAGCTAACTAATAGCTAGTTAACTATATCTAATACTTATATTAGGACTTTGCCTCCTCTAGTAGCTTTAGAAAGTTAAGCTACTAGAAAGTCTTCTAAGAAATCTCTTACTAAGTCTTCTTAAAAGCGCTTAGCTTTAAGAATCTTAATATAAGTTTACTATATCCTTATAGTATATTTATTACTAACTTACTACTAGTAGAATAATAGGAAAGAAAATTCTATATATACGCTACTTCTAGTAAGTAGTAATATAAAATATCTTACTAAAAAACAGTAGCTATAATATTCCTAAATATCTTATTAATAAAAAGACCTTCCCTATAGAATATAATAAATCTATAAGTATAACTTCTTTACTTACTTACTACTTCTATATTACTAATATCTAATAGGCTACTTAATAAAATATGCTTATTACTTCTATAATAATAAAAACTATATTATAGTATATCTCTCTTATCTAGAAACTACTTACTTATTACTAATATACTACTAGTGCCTAGCTTAAATTACATAGCTTTATAATAGGCTATTTAAACTTATTAAAGCTACTCCTAAAGGTAGCTACTACTATTAGGATAAAGTAAGTATAATTTTACTACCTAAATACTAGATTATTACTAACTTACTACTAGTCTATTATAAAAGCAAAGAAGAAGCTATAGAATACTATCTTATCTTATAAAAATTCTAATAAGTATAAATATATTTATTACGCCTAAATAACTACTAATACTACTTATAAAGCAAAATATAATAAACACACTATAATAGCGCTACTAAGTAATACTATAAACCTTAAGATATAGATTAATATTTTAAACTCTCTTTACTTTATAGCCTAGAATATCCTAATAGTAAGCTCTCTTAATATATATAGCTAATACTTAACTAACCTACTAGTAGTTTATACTTAATACTACTAATTTACTTACTTATATTAGTCCTATTAAGCTCCTTAGTAAACTTTAGGTCTATATATATAAAGAGGGGGATTTTAATAATAAAGATACTCCTAGGGCCTCTACCCCCTTAGCTACTATAGCTATTACTACTACTAAGGAAATAGTGGTTACTATAGCTAACTCTATTATAAAGGAGTAGGTACTTAGTAGCTATGTAATAGATTAAGTAATTTAACTTTATTTTCTAACTTCTTACTATATTAACTTATAAACTATAACTACTTTATAATAACCTTATATTGACTTATAAATTATAAGTACTTTATAATAACCTTATATTAACTTATAAATTATAAGTACTTTCTAATAACCTTACTATTTAACTATTACTTATAATCTTTAATAATATCCCTTATTATAAAATCCCTCTTTAGTACCTATAAGTTTTCTAATATATTATAGCCTTTTTACTTAACTAGATATTTATATTATCTCCTATTATAGTAATATAAAATAATTCTCTTAACTTTAAACTCCTATTTATTATCTTTAAGGTTATCTTATAATAAGGATATATCTTTTACATTAGTTAGGTCCTCTTTAAAAAGCTTAAGACTAGTAATATTAAATATATTATACAAATAAGTCCTAGGTAGTAACCTTAATTAATATGCTAATCTATAACTCCTAATTACCTTTTTAATCTTATAAGGGCCTAGGTACTTTATAGCTAGCTTTTTACTAGGTTATCTTAGGTTAATATTCTTTATTAATAATAAAATATAATTACTAACTTTAAACCTTATTAGAGTTCTTTTCTAATTATAATATTTCTTATACTAAGTTTATAAGTTACTTAAAAGCTATTTAATTATAGTGTGATTTTCTCTTAGTACTAAGACTTTACTTTTAGCTTAATTATTTACTAAAGGAATATCTATAACTACTTATTATAGACCTCTAGGATTATAACCTTATAATGCCTCCACTAGTGTGTAGCTATGTGTTATGTAATTGCTTATATTATATGTAAATTACGCTAATAATAAGTTATCTACCT
>JFGW01000468.1:0-16933 GCA_000729825.1 Epichloe sp. AL9924
TCTTATTTTTAACAGAAGCTCTATAGACTTCTTAGCTAAAGAAAAGAGAAGCTATATACCTTAATAAGTAAATTAGACTTTAAATACCTTAGCTATTACTAGATCTAGTAATTAGAGAGCAGGAGACTCCTAATCTAGAAGCTTAGGAAAGCAAAAAGGAGCATAATACTCTAGATTTATACGCTTAAGAAAGTAATATAATAATAGATCTAATAAGTAGTAAGCGGGATGCTACTATAAGGGCTTAGGAGAGCTAATGTCCTTATAAGGTTCTAGAATACTAAGCATATAATACTAAGGACTAAGTTATTAATAACTTAATAGGCAATTAACTACCTAAGCTAGTAAATAAAGCAAAGAAAAACTAGTAATAAGATAAACCCGTAGGAGCAGATACTAGACTAGCTACCTACGTAGAGGGCTTAAAGGGAGCTCTAGCTATATAGCTAGAAATCATAGAATAGAGTCTTAGAATAGTTATATATAAAGGTATATAAATAAGCTTAAGATTATAAATAAAGAGAGCATAGGGTAATATTCTTTCTTATACTTAGCTAATAGGGAGAAAGAGAAAAGGACCTAATAAAGCTCTTATTAATAGCCTCTAGGACCTAAAGGATCTCTTTATTAAGTATAGGAAGACTAAGAAGGGAGACCCTTATAAGCTCTTTCTAGGAGATTAGGATTTTAAGCGCTATAAAACTATGTTTTTAGTAATTAATGCGTATTATAATAAAGAAAATAGATTATACCTTAACCTAAAGAGAAAGGTAAGGACTATTTATTAATTAGACCTTACTAAACCTCTAAAGTTATAGAAGAAAGCAAAGGACTATCTATTTAGAGAAGAATAGTTAAAGGTAATAAATAAAGAGATTAATAAGCTAAAAGAACAAGGAATATAGTAGTAAATAAAGCATTCTATAGCTTATTTAAAGCCACTACTATTAAAATAAGTGTTTTCTTATAAGTTTAATAAGAAGGGGATATTAGTCTATTACAAAGCGCGTTTATACGTGCGCGGAGACCTCTAAGACATCTCTATAATTAAACGCACCTATACTATAATACTTATTACGCACGCGTTCTATGTATTTATAGCTCTAGTTACTAGATTTAACTTAGAGACTAGGTAGTATAATATTAAGAATACCTTCCTTTATGCTAAATATAGAAAGGATAGAATACCTATAATATATAAACTCCCTAAAGGCTTTATAATACTTAGAGAATATATAGAATTACTTAAGGCCCTCTATAGATTAAGAGACTCCCTATAACTATAGTTTAAGGAATTAAGTAAGTTACTTAAGAAGCTTAGGCTTAAATTAAGTAAAGAGAAGCCCTGCTTATTTTATATAAAAGATTAGACTATTTTCCTTATATTCTTTATAGATAATATTCTTATAGCGTTTTATAAGGATAATAAAGAGATTACTAACTATATTTCTAAAGGCCTAAAGGAGGTATATAAATTAAATAAGAAGGGTAAAGTAAGATTTTTCCTAGGGATTTAAATCATTAGAGATTAAGTATAATAGAGGGTATATCTTAGTTATAAGGTATATATTAATAAGATTAGGGAGAAATTTAGGCAAGTAGGAAAAGGCACTTTCCTTACTATACTAATCCTAATAGTAAAGTATTATAAGTTTAAGGGTAAAGCTAAGAAGTAAGTAATAAAGATCTACTAGGAAAAGATTAGATTAATCCTATATACTATAATTATAATTAGGCCTAACGTGACTTTTGCGGCAGCAAAGCTATTATAATATCTAATAAATCTAGGACTAGAGCATATAAAGGTAGCAAACTAAGCTATTTACTATTTACTTATTATAAGCAAACTTACGCTATACTATAGTATAATTACTAAACTTTAAGCTCTTTAAATCTTAAGTAATGCCTCCTTTATAAATAATCTTAAGACTTATAAATTATTATAAGGATACTTAATTACTCTCTTTAGTAAACCTATTATCTAGAAAGCTACGCACTAAATAACAGTAATAATGTCTATAATAAAGGCTAAATTACTTACTTTATAATAGGTAGTAAAGGAGACTATAAGCCTCTAGCGCTTATTTAGAGATATTAAATTTAATACCTATAAAGACTAGATTATTAATTGCAATAATTAATAAATAATTTAGCTTATACTAAACAAGAGTAAGTAATTAAATACTTAACTATATTATATTAATATTTATAATATATAGTTTAAGTAGGAATTTAAGAAAGGAAGCTTTAAAATCATATATTTACTAATAGTAAAGATACCTGCTAATAGGTTTATAAAAGCGTTAAATTATTAGCACTTTAAACGCTTTAGATTAATGCTTAGTCTAGTAGATTTACGCATACTATATAATATTTAAAGCGCATAAATCATTAAGGAATCACAGGCATATTAATAAGGGGGCATGAAATTAATTACCCTAGAAATATATAAAGACCCCCTCCTTAGTAAATAAAGCATTACTAAGGCAAATATAATTAGTAAAACGCTAAATACTAAACACTATTATATAAAAAAAACGCATATAAATACTATTCTAAATATAAGGGAAAAAGACTTATATAAGAAGGTAAATAACCTCCTTAAGATATACTATTACCTTAGTTACTTTCTTATTATTTACTACTAAAGAGCCCCTAGTAATACCCTTAGCCCTATTACTTAAAGTAATAATCTCTTTATATATAGAATCTAGCTCTATAATAAGTTCTAATTAAAGTTATAATACCTTATAATACTACTTTACTATCTATATAATATATAAGAAAGAGAGTAATTAAAAGAGAGATTAAGAGCGCTATACCTTAGAGTTATTATCTAGTGCTAATAATATTTACTTAGTAAGGGAAATATAAGTATTATATAAAGGCTAATAATAGTAATTACTTACCTTATATAAGTAATATCTCTAAGATTATCTAGACTTAACCTTATAGTAGTAACCTAAATTACCCTTACCTATAATACTTACTTAAATATACTTATTATAAGGAATATCTTATAAAGAACTATAAGAGTTAGGTACATTAGGCTATAAGGTTAGCATAAAGTAAAAGGGTAAGGAGAGCTTAGTATAAATAGGTTACTTCTATAAAGATTATAGAGAATTATACCTTATATAACTACCTCTTACCTAGGCCCTAATAGGACATAAGGTTTATAGAGGTATATATATAGTATGCTTTTCTTATGCCTTAATAAGAGATTATAACTTACTAGTAAGCTACTTAAAGCTAGCTAGGGGAATAAGAGAATTATTATAAGCTATACTAAAGCTTAGATAGAAGTTTAAGGCTAAAGTATTAGTAATATAAAGCTTATACTTAGGAGTAGTTAAGCCCTCCTAAGAGCTAGTCTTTTCCTTTACTTAAGCTAATATATAAAGAGATATATTAATTAAAATATAGGGATAGTTAATAAAAAGTGTAATAAAAAGGTAAGAAAAGGAAGCCTATAACTATTATATTAAAAGAGCTTTTACTAGGGGGAGTGTAAGTATAAAAGTAAGAGAGCTTACTTTAACTTTATAATAAATTCGCTTACTACTAAAACACTATATATCTACTAGATAAGGTAATAGTTAGTAATCTTAATAGCCTTAATACTAACTAGGGGGTGTGTTACCTAATAGCAGATATAGCGTCTATAACAAATAATATACGCTTATAACCGTATTAGGGGAGCTAAAAATACATGTCGCTAAACGCAATAAATTATATTAGAAGTATATAACTTCTAATATAATAGCTTTCTCTATAAAAGAGAAGCTTTTATCCTTCTATTTATATAATAGAAGATAGCTTTAATTCAATCCTTTTTTCTACACCTTTATCCTGCTAGGGGATATCTTTTCCAAGTCACGTGCCCAACGCACATCAACTGGCCCTCACCCACCTGTCTGACTCCGTTCCTGTCGTCATGTGACATCGTGTGCCATTCTGAACCCATCCTGAACGATCCTGGAGATTCTTTTCGTGGGGAGATGTCAAGGTTCTCGTACTAGAGTTTCCTCCGCCGCCTCAAATGTCTCACCATTGTGCGCGAGCTTATTGGTGCTGGAATGCTATCAAATGCATGCCAGATGGCGGTTCGTACGGGACGGCCGGCCACCTGTATTAATCTCACTCATTCACCGACTTGGCGTTGGCTAGTCTTCCACTCGGCCACCACTCATTCAACAGTTGCTTCTACACCATTTCGTCTCTTTGTCGAGAATTTGTATGCTCCTCCGTCCGTGGAGCAAATGATGGCTAGCTGTCTAGGTGCAGTGTGCACCCACGCTCTAATACACCATGGAATCACGCTCATGATAAGATCTGCTGCAGCTCATGACTGATATATATACTCACCTGCCTTCTATACCCGTCAATTCTTGTCTGTTTTTCCATGGGCTGTCATTACCCATTGACAAGAGGCTATAGTTTGTGTCTCTGAGATGAAGCTCATCAAACTCGGCATCGTCACTTGACCGAGAATCGTGTGGTCAAGGCATGCAAAGCAACATGCCAGCCTCTTGGCCACCGTGGCCCCGGTCGCGGCACATTGAAGCCATCGTGACCGTTCTTAGGCTAACGGCCAGTTACCAGCCCGTTAATGTGGTGCATCGTGAGATTGGTCGTCGGAGGTGACAGCTCGCAAGCATGTTATGACCCAACGAGCAGGCCCATCCTCCCTTGCTGGCTGAGACCTTCTCGCACCCCCATACGGCTTTTTGGCCACCCCCAACACACGGAATTTTACCCATATAATGCACCATGCCCGCCGCTTTTGTTTCTCCCCGCCACCTGTGGCCATACCTAGTTCCTTGTATGGTTGCTTTTATTTGCGAGTGAGTGAGTATGCATCTGCACTCGACGTCACCCACCACTGCTGCCACCATCTTTGACGGGGATCCTATTCCCGATCTTTCATATGGCTCAACAGCCGCCACCCGACGTCGCCATTGGTGTCCACGGTCACGGCTTACGTTTTCTCAATGAAGAGTGGAACGACAGCATTTCCAATGGCCACCCATTCACCCTGAAATGGAACCAGTCATTGGTGAAGCCCGGCGCTCAGCTGGGCCTGTTCAAGGTTCGATATCCCCATGATGGGGTTGTGGTTTATGACCTAGTGGCAAATCTGAGTGGTGGGTACCCTGTCTACGTTTGTGAAATGCTTTCAACTCACTGATAGAGTGTTGGGATAGGTTCAATCGATTCTGTCTCTTATAAATGGACCCCAGAACATTTGGGGAAAAAACTGTATTCGTTGTGGCTATCTGACGGTCAAGATGCCCATCCAAACTGGACAGTTTCTCCTCCGTGGATCCCAAAAGAAGAAGAGGCATGTTTAATCTTTTCTTTTTCTCTCCTTCGTAGCATTAATTACGACCTTTTTATTGTCTTTCCATACCTTCTCTCACAAATGTTCTGACTCCTCATCTCTAACAACAAAGATCTCCCAGTCCAAATCTCGTCTGCATTGGGCTGCACCAATAGTCATTCCTGTTGTCTCTCTACTTGTTCTATATGCCATCTGCTTGTCAATGTATCTCTCATATCGCCGGCGAAAAAGAGAAAAACGAGAAAAGGAGGACGCAACCCCTCATCAAGATGTGAGCCGCAACAACTCTGTGGACTCTGCAATCACTGTTCAGACTTTCACGGAAACCGACGACAGACTCAAGTCAAAACCTAGTATTTGGCTCATCACCAACCCCCCGGGAGAATCAGGCATCACTACGCAAGGACTTTGGAAAGATGATGATGCTGCCGACACGCCAGTCAACCGGGCTTCTACATTGGTTGCACATTCCCCTGTGTGAGAAAATACAGTAATTGTGGTTGCATAGATGTGCTCATGCACAAACGTCGTTTATGATGCCTGCCACGAGGTAGGCAAGATAATTTAAAAGGGAAAAGTATCGGGGAACGCGGTGCGACTGCAATCCTGCAATATTTCATGTTCTCTCTTTTTATTGCTTTTGCATTGGGATGGAGTTGCAAAAAAAGGAGGACCATGGCATTCAGAGCTTAGGAGCACACTGGACTGTAACTAGTCTCGGGCATTAAGTCTATAGTGTAATGTAATAAGAATATTGTAACTTTGGTCTATCCATGTGTTGTATTGTTTCGCCTTTTCTCAGTAGACAATATATGTCGCAAAAGCAAGACAGGAAAGAGCGACGTCTGAAGTGTGATGAGATGTACTGTGTTACCCAACCTTTTGGACAAAAACGTGATTCATGTCTAGGCGTTATGACTCTGCGAGAAATCATCTCCAAGTTATTGAGGAAAGTCGAATACAAGGTCGGCATATGGCCTAGTCTACCTTGCAATGGATTTTCCGCGCACACTTGGATAGCGGCCTGCTTTATCGGATATCACTCCGTCATCGCCGATGTTTCAGCAAACAAGACACCTACCGGACTTCGGACGATGCGGGAATGCCAGCCCGGCAGGAACGAGCATGACGCGGGCTGTGGTCACCGGTGATTATCCATTGTCGAGAATGATTGTGAAAGGTTGTCGAGTCACCTGACCTCCGCCTCACATTCCGCCGAAACTTGGAACCCGGGCGACCGGGCTCGGTTATACAATGTTCCATCTCGCCCTTGTTGGCTTGGCTACCAGCATCAGAGCGCTGAAGCAAGGGCAGGCAGGAGCCGTATTGCGTTGCGCAGCGCCAGCTTCCAATTCGGCCTGAAGTCATCATCACCAACCCACACGACTCCGAAGCCACACCACGCATCCAAGCTACCAGCGTCAGGCATCTCGTCTACAGCAGCGGCATTGAATCCGAGACATACTTAATACCGCTTTGAGAACGAAAGCCTGTCTCGCCACCATGTCTGAAGGACTTTTGAAACCCGAGAAGGACTTCTCGAAGGAGGTCGACAAGCAGCTCCCCGAAGCCGAGAGCTTGGCCAAGGTACAAAGAATTGAGTCGGTCACTTGGGGTCATGGTCCAAGAGCTAACTGTGAGACATAGATGAATCTTCAGGGAGCGATCGAAAAGCTCACAGCCCTGGAGAAGCAGACACGACAGGTGCGATTTTCCGATGGGATCTCGAAGCATCCCAGCTGGTACTAACGAATCTGTAGGCCTCGGACTTGGCTTCGACTTCACGAGTACTCATTGCCATTGTAACCATCTGCAAGAATGCCGGCGATTGGAGCTTAATGAACGAGCAAACGCTCGTTCTATCTAAGAAGCACAGTCAGCTCAAGCAAGCCATCACGAAGATGGTGCAGACTGTTGTGGGTTTCCTCGACGACACCCCAGATTTGAAGACGAAGCTCTCGGTGATCGAGACTCTGCGAACTGTCACAGAAGGAAAAATCTTTGTCGAAGTGGAGCGAGCTCGCGTCACCAAAATCCTGTCAGATATCAAGAAGGAGCAAGGTGATTTGAAGGCGGCTACCGAGGTGTTATGCGAGCTGCAGGTCGAGACATTCGGATCCATGGACAGGAGGGAAAAGACGGAGTTCATTCTGGCACAAGTCGCACTTTGCATTGAGAGCGGTGACTGGACGCAAGCCAGCATTCTGGGTCGCAAAATCAGCACAAAGTATCTCTCTCGCAAGCCCAAGAAGACTGCTGAGCAGCTGGAGAAGGAGAAGAAGGAGCGGGAGAAGAAGAGAGCCCGTGGCGAAGAGGTTCCCGAGGAGAAGGAAGACGATACTACAGATCTCAAACTGCGATACTACGAGCAACAAATCACACTAGCAAAGCATGAGGGAAAGTACCTCGATGTTTGCAAGTACTATCGACAGGTACTTGATACTGAGGCCGTCGAAGAAGACCCCGCCAAGCTGCACCCTGTGAGTCGGATCCCTTTGCCAGTGACGAGCGCTCAGGATGAAGAATGGAAAGTGCTAACATTTCGGCATCGCCTAACAGGTCTTGCAACGCGTCATCTACTTTGTCATTCTGTCGCCCCATGACAACGAACAACATGATTTGCTTCAACGCATATACAAAGACACACGCAATTCGCAGGTTCCCCTTGATGCAGAGCTTCTTCGACTATTTACAGTACAGGAGCTGATGCGATGGCCCGCGATTGCCACGAAATTCGGCCCTCATCTGTGCAGCACCGATGTCTTCGATGCGCAATCAGGCCAGTCATCAGACGACAAGGCTCACCAGCGATGGGAAGATTTGCGAAAGCGTGTTATTGAGCATAACGTCCGCGTTGTGGCCAAATACTACACGCGAATCCGCATGAACCGCCTCACGGAGCTACTGGATCTGACCGAGGATGAAACAGAAAAGAACATCAGCGAGCTGGTTACTTCAAAGACGGTGTACGCCAAAATCGATCGACCAGCACGGATTGTCAGCTTTGCGAAGCCAAGAGATGCTGATGACGTGCTCAACGAATGGAGCCATAATATGAAGAGTCTGTTGGGGCTTTTGGAGAGAATTGATCACCTGATCACAAAGGAGGAGATGATGGCGCGCATCCAGCCCACGAGTACGAAATGAAAAATGATGCTTCCTTTGGGAGTTTGTGACTGTAGATGGTAGAGTCATGAAGCTGTGAGGGATGGGCGCAATCCGCGCCGCCACGACTACGGAGCAGGCAGGGTTGTACAAAAAAATCTCATAGACAGTCCTCGCATACCGCGAGGACATGTAATGTAACATTTTGATGCCACAACTTGTGCCTATGCTGCTGAAATGAGTGACCTCTTTACTCACATGACAGTCAAATCTTGGGCGCCAAGTCTTGAGCGTGATGCTTGATGAAGCCAGCCAGGGGCGTGGCCCATTCCTTGGACACAGGAACATGGTGTCCTCCGGGATGCACCACGGTGGTTGCATTCGCACATTTGTCGATGAAAGCCCGACTCAAATCCTCACCCACCACCGTATCCAGACTCCCCAAGTAATGCATCATGGGCGTCTCAATCCTGGGCTCATACAAGAACTGCAATGACTCGGGCACCGCCCGAAACCCAGAATACGACACGGCAAACTTGATTGGCCTTCCGCCATTCGCCTCCCGCAGCCGATGAACCCATCCTGCTGCTTCACCCTCCTCCGGGACTGCGCGCTCTGGTTCCAGCGCCGCAACCACCAGGCCCGTTGCGGCACCGCCCTGGCTGAATCCGCACACGCCGTCAACACCGCCTACCTCGCGAATCGCGTCGGCAATAGTGGCCATGCCCCGTTCGAGAAGTCGGTATTCTCCCGAGGCGTCGTCCTTGCGCCACCACGCCCACGTATCGGGCTGGTAGTCGACGTGCGCGTTTGCGTCCGCGTCGTTGGACAGCACGAAGCCTGGAATGTCCTGGGGAGAAAGGCGGGTTGGCGCAGTGGGGTAGATGAGCTGCGGGGTGAGAGAGATGGGCGAGAGGACTTTTGCGAGTAGTTTCTCGAGGGCGCGGGTTTTGGCTCTGAAGAGGGGACCGGATTGGGTGAAGCCTTTTTTTTGGGAAAGAAGAGGTGTTAGTTGCGTCTTGTATGGGTGATGGGGGGATATTGTTTGATTCGTAAGTTGCGTACCGTGGAGCATGAGAATCTTGACCTGTCGCTTTCCGTTGCTTGGTTGTGCGGCTGGCGCTGGACTCGTGGTTGAGGCAGTCATTTTGCGGGCGCGGCTGAGAACTCGGGGGTGAGAAAGGGGGTTTGTTTTTTTGGCGAACGGTTCTTTGGAGGAATGTAAGCATTGATTGAGGAGGGGGACCTTGTGGCTTGGGTAATTAATTGGGTTCTTGAGGGGAGATTGTCGGAGATGGGTTTTGTTTGGGCTGGGTGAGAAGGTGGATTTTGTTGCGAGGCAAAGAAGCTGGGGGCAATGTGTCAGACGCTTCCTTTTGTAGGTGAGGTGGAACGAGATGTCGAGTCGCGTTGTGTCCGCTGTAAGGAGGCGGCGGATATGAGGGATGTATCTCGACTTTCGTGATTGCTAATGGGGGAATCTGATGAAACGAGGAATTGTACGGAAGTACGGAAGTCTATTGCTTAAGCTAGTCATGCCGTTGGCCTCTTCGTGTTTACCAGTCTGGCCTGGCCGCCAAGCACGGAAGTTGTGGACTGGACTGATATTATCGTGGGATGCGTCGAGGTCGTGTATAAGAGGGGAAAAGCAGGAAGCCAATGTTGTTCACAAAGGAAATACGGTAGCATTGAAAAAAAAAACGGCCCTGGCTGAGTATCCTCACGGGGAGAGAAAGACCATTCCCAATCGTATATCCCCTTGCCATGACCATCCTGGATATTCGGAACCACCAAGTTTGATGCACGAGGTCTATTGAGCCCCCAAATGCGAAGTCTATGTTACATTACCACCACTCCGAAAGAAACTTTCCCGGGGCGCGGGTCAGTCGCTCGTTTCCGCCGGATATGTGTCGCCATCATGACCTGTTTGTTTCCCAACCTCCACCTTCTCGTCAACACATCCCCGGGCAGAATCTAGTGGCCGCCAGACTTGGCCTTGGGGTTGCGGGCGTCGTTCTTCCACTCATCGGCTATATGTGGTGTCAGTAACTTGGATGCTCTATTCGGCACATGTTCAGGGTACGGAGGCGATACGTACAAGCCATCATGGCGTTCTGGGCGGAATTGACACCGTAGGCAATCACCAGACCTGTGCAGAAGTTAATTAATCGTCCGAAAGCGCGCGACGAGCGCTTCTCTTCCCGTCTTTTTTTAAAGGTAGAGGAGATTCAATTCAATTCTTCGAAATTCGTCGATTTGCTGAGTGTCACGTACCGGCAGCGAAGAAGGGCCACATAGGCTTCACTAATGGCAGGTAGTTAGCATCGAAGGGACGGGTTTCGAATTCGCATCAACGGCGGTTCGGCCATCAGTGGTTGTCGGGGGGGGGACGTACGGAAAGGAGCCGGGAACTTCTTGAAAGGAGCGACGCCGAGCCAAGACATGATGGGCGGTATTTCGTGGGTATCTCGAGGTTTCGGGGAGGATTGATGCGGTCGAGAGAGTCGCTCGTGATGAAATTCTTCCAGACGAGCCTATTTCGATGGCTAATGCTGAGCCTCTCTCACCCGCGGTTTGAGCCGACGATGATGAAGCCTCAGGCAGGAAGTGTTTAGCCACAGGGCTGTTCCTAGATCCGCATGAAAGTTTTTCCCTGCTGGATCAGTGATCACGTGATGTCGCGTCGATTGCCCATGTGACATCATGAGCTTGGAGCTATTATCTGGTGTGCACCAGGTGCGAGAGCGAAGCTCCAACCGTTGGGCCTTGACCGATTACCCGTTCAACCTCACCAACTCCTCTTCAGCGCATAAAGCCGCAATCAATCATCATTGGGCTATAGTAACACTTGCCTGTTCCCCGTCTAATCAAAACACTCTCTTTCGAACCACAGCCTGCAAAGTGCGGGGTGAGCAACTTGGCTTCTGTGCCGCGCATCCAATCGGCAAGTCGAGGCTGCCCTCCCATTCACCAGCTTCAGACGCATCCTGTGCACATCCAGAGACGCTCTTGCTGCTCCTTGTGCCGCCATAAACCAGCTTTTCTTTTGGACAATCAGCTGCTGCTTCCTCGTGTTTCCTGTTTTTTTTTTACAGAACATCATCATACATACCACCCGCCACCCGCTGAGCTCCGCGTTCTGATCTCTTCGTTGCTTGTTTGTCGTTGGCCCCAGGGAATCTTGCATTGCAAGCTCTGTTGAAACATCGTCGTCCTTCCGCTGTTCCCTTTTCAAACACGACCTTGTGGACTTGTTTCTCGGATCTCTCTTTGCAGCCCGACCCTCCCTTCCTCTTCCCACCTCACCACACTCTGCGGCAACATGTTGTCACGACGCCTGCCTCGCCATGCCACCGCGGCACTCCCGCGCTCGGCCACACGAGCTCTCAGCACCACTGCCGTTAGGCAGGGCAAGACACCTTCCATGGGCGACATCAACCCCTCACGGGCGCAGATTGACTCCTTCAACAGGAAGCAGCATGAATTCCGAGAGAGACTGGTGGAAGCACAGAAAGAACGGGGAGCACGTGCGTTGTCTGCCAATTCCTCTGCGTCCGAGAAGTCGGACCAAAGCTCATCCACCGATAATGCAGGAGCTACTGCCGAGTCTAAGCAGCACGATTCCGAGCGCAAGTCAGGCCCGCTGTCGAACCTCATCTACGGCACCAAGGAAGGCAGGGAGATGGAGGCTCAGATCGAGGCCAGCTTCAGTCAGGTGCTGGCTCGTGGCAAGTATGTACACTCCATTGTCTTCCACGAGGTGAAGCCCGAGAATGTCGATGAGTACACGGAGCTTGTTGGTCGTTTCTATCCCAAGATGGCCAACACGCCCGAGAACAAAGTCCATCTTGTCGGCAGTTGGCGGACGGAAGTAGGCGACTGCGACACTTTTGGTAAGTTGCTTGGCCAAGACCAAAGTACCAAGAACATGTAAAGACAGAACTTGTGGCGTGGGACTGACATGGACACTCTGCAGTACATATTTGGGAGTACCAAAAATACGAGGGTTACCACCAATCCCGGCACTCCATTAGCCATCACCCAGAGTTTGTCGATTTCGATAACAATCTCAAGAGATTGATTACGTCCAAGAGGATCTCGCTCATGCAAGAGTTCTCTTTCTGGCCAACAACCCCTCCTCGGGAGCTTGGAGGCATCTTCGAGCTTCGTTCATATACTCTCCACCCTGGAAACTTGCTGGAGTGGGAGACGCACTGGCGACGTGGTCTCAAGGCTCGTCGCGAGGTCATGGAGGGGGTCGGTGCGTGGTTTGTTCAGATTGGCGAGCTGAATACGGTCCATCACTTGTGGCAGTTTGCCAACCTAGAGGAGCGACGCGAACGCCGCGAGAAGAGCTGGTCCGTGGAGGGATGGAGTGACACAGTGCACAAGACGGTTCCCTTGATTCAAAGCATGAAGTCTCGCATCCTGATTCCCATGTCTTGGTCGCCAGTCGCCTAAAGCAGGAGCAATAAATAGCAAGCATCAGCATCAGCGGGGATGGACCCCGAGCTGTTCCAAGTAGATGATGGGGATATGCCGACAACTATTCTTGATGGATTTTCAATTTCCTTGCGAGCGGTGGAATGTGGCCACATCATATCGTGTTTTCCATTTGTGAAAGGCGTCCGGGGACACATGGATGTATTATTGGTACTGGACCCAAAGTGGTAGAACATGCATTGAAAGCACTCGAGCATCGAAGAAAAAAAAGTGACCAAGTACTTAGTCTGAACTTCTCCTGCCACTGCTTCCACAATACTAAATGTATCGATCCATTATACATAAACGTACAGTTTCCTCCGTGCTCCCAGCAGTGAAAACGCCATTGGTATCCGATGTAAAGCAGTGAATAAGAAGACAATAATAAGAATATATGGCGGCGCAGAAATGCTCACACATCTGGATCCTCCCCCATGATGGCCGCCAAGTTACGTCCCGCCAGGCCCAACATGTTACCCAGCTGTCCCAGTTTTGAATACAGCGATATCAAGCTCGGATCTGCACTCTCTACCCTCACCTTTTCCCTCACGAACACCTCCTCGGCCACCCGCTTCTTGCCGCTCATCTGCGGGCCCCTGGCATCGCTCCCTCCCCTCTTCGGTTCACATCCGCCGTCTCCCTCGGGATGATACTTGAACACCACGTCCATCTCGTCGTGCTCCAGCCTCCGAAACGTGCCTATCGCCAAGCCCAGCTTCGTGCCGAAATGAACGGGGAGATGGGCTGGTTCCAGAGCCCGCAGCCACAGCACGATACTGCTATCCTGGAGGGCGACGTAGAAGCTAAGGTTGCTTGGTAAAGGCGGGCTGAAATGGTGGGCGGGGCACGAGCTCGTCTGCCAGGCGGGGTCGGCGTCGCTGTCGCCGGTGCCTTTGAGAAGAGCCCGTGATTCGGAGATGGACTCGGACAGAACGGCCAGGGCCGAGGCGAGGGAGGAAGCGGTCGGGGTGGACGATAGGGTCAGGCCAAGGAGGTCGATTGCCTGTGTGAGATGCGTGTGCAGGGCGTCGAGGGCCGGTACGTGGATTGGCTCGGACGACGAGAGGGTGATTTGCGAGGGGGGCAGGGTACGTAGTTGGAGGTTGATGGTCTGTTTGGTGTGGAAACTGCGTCATCAGCTTGGCTGCATGGGAACCGCAACGGGCACGGGACGGGGTGGAAAAGAAGAGTGAAAGAGTGTGAGGGAAGAGGTCGTATTGACGCACGCCCTTGATGATGCGTGTGCCCACGCGCGTTATCGTCCCCTTGACCTTCTCGTTGCGATGGGTGCTCATGACGAGCGTGCTGCCTGGGTCGATGGGCGCGAGGAGCGCATAGCAGTCTTCTATGCCGTGCTTGATTTCGTGGCACAGCGAGATTGTTTCGCGGACTATCCATTGGAGGTCGCGGTCCTTTGATTGCGCCACTCACTGTCAGTACAGTACGTACGTCCCCTTGGTTCGTTTCCTGGGGTTGGGGGGGTTGTCATTTGCGTACGAGCGACTCGGCTGCTTTGCGACGAAGCTCCTCCGGGGATATGGGGGGCCAGACGGCGATGGACATTTTCTCTTAGTTGTCGTGTCGTGGTACCCCTTTGCTTTGGGAGAACGGGAGGGTGAGTGAGTCAAACGAAAATTGTAGAGGATGAGGATGTTGAGGTGCCTGGTGGACGTCGCGCGGTGGTGGGGGTAGCCGGTGCTTTTGACCATGCTGTTGTATCCAGGGGGAGCTTTGCTAATAAGAACTATATACGGAGTAGAACATAAGAGGATATTAAAAGAATAGAGAAACACGACACAGAAACATGTAGGAAAATATACAAGAACAGCTGATCGCGGCGAAGACAGACGCGCCATTGCATTGAATTGAAAAAGTATGAAAAGCACTACGCTCATTCGCTGGGATTTCGACCCCACCACGAAACCCTTCCACGACTTGGATGGATCCTCGGACCCTGCAAGTTCATCCATCAACCAATTCTTCTCCTGACGAATTTTCAACTGTTTTAGTGTTGTGCGTGCCACCACCAGCTTCGACGCACGTTGAAAGATCCAATCCGCCAAAATTACAAGGCTGCCCAGGATATACCCAAAAGAGCCATTTCCGTGCCACCATCATGGCCAACTCGCACTCACCACCTCGCGAACAAGACAAACTTGCCCCCATCCCAAAAGGTATTTCCTCACGACACAACCACGAAGACAGGACGCACATCTAACTCGGCCCCGGGAAACAGGCGCACATGTCCAGAAACGCCCCCTCACAAGACCCCAGCTTTCCTCGTCATCCAAATCCCCCACCATCTACATCTCGTCCAAAACCCCCTTCATCTCCGCCGTCAGGCGCGTCCGCAAACTGCTCACCCGCTCTCTTCGCGCCGCTCCCGCTCCGAAGAACGCCTCTCTCCATTCACGCGTGGAGGCGCTCAAGCGGAGCACCAACACTGCGAGCGAGGGCCATCGACCTCTGGTCGTCACGGTGATGGGCACGGGGAAGGCCATCGAGAAGACGCTCAGTCTGGCGAGCTGGTTCGAGCAGCAAGGTGATTGCCATGTGGCTTTGCGGACAAAGACGATCAAGACGGTGGACGAGGTGGTTCTACAGGATGAAACTGGCTCCGATGAGAGCAGGGTCCGGAACTTGAGCTGCTTGGAGGTGGTTATCTCGTTGAAATGAGCTACGCTGGCACGCTGGGTTGGTTACCTTGCGAAGAACGGAGCATGCAGCGGCTGGATCTTTGTGCGGAGACCTTTTGTGACGTGCAGATTTCGGCCAGTTCCCCATTTGTTGATCGGGCTGAGAAATCCTAGGGGGGTCTGTGTTTTCCTTGGGTCGCCTTGTGCCCATTTTCGGACGATCCGACCGATCTTCTCCATTAGGCATGCAATGAGCATCTCCTCCTGCACGCCTCGTTTGCTAGCATCGGGGTGCAGCGCGAAGAAGCTTGACTACATGGAGGATTTTCCAAGAAAACGGCGGAAAGGCGACTGGATCGATGTTCCATGCACGGGTTCAAAGGACCAGCTCCCTCCCTTGTTTGGTCGCACTGGTTCAGCGAGCAAGCTCGATCAAAGTAGTTTTTTCCACACGTCACATCTTCTCCGATTCCCAGGTGGATCCCGAATTAGCCGCTCGGCCCCCAAACTCGAATTTCGGATCCTACATCGTCAGAGTGTCGTTAACTTGACTCCCGCCTGGCTTTGCTTCCATTCTTTCGATAAGTTGTTCGATGTTCGGGCACTTACGGAGTCATCGTCGAATCGACAACAACTTCGCCGCTCGACCCCAGGTCGGAGTCGGACGGATCCACATCAGAGAACAGAGCCTCGGCCACGCAATTACTCGGCGCTGATGGATACATCTCCCCGACATGACGACATGACGGGGGAGGTTTCACAAAGTGGCCTAGATTTCATCATCAGATCGCTTCGGGTGTTGGTACGCCTTTCAGTCCGTATAAGTTATAACCCATACATATGTACATGTGTGGTCGTCGACGACGTGCGCCCCGACGGAGCCATCATAATCGACTGGAGGTGAGGAGCCGTAAAGTCCGGCGGTGGCCCCTGAAGTACCCGCAACGGGTCAGATGCAGGCGTGAGATGCAGGTGTGAGATGAGACATGCCATTCTTGGCTGGGCTTTTCTCGTTTCTTCCCCACATGCACAGCGGACTTTTGCCATCTCCCGGAGCCAAGGGATGGACAAACGAGAAGTGCGCGCGGCCTCTTGCTAGCGGGTTTAAACAACTTGCAGACCACCGATTGGAAATTCGGAACGACTTTCCTGATTCATGCCGGCCGCGTCTTTTCTGTGGTCTCGCTGCGGAGATTGTTCTGGGCAAGTGCGACTTCCTCTCTTGCCTGCCTACCTGCCCCCTGTCGAAAGAGACGCCCATCCCCCATCGTTGGCACCAATGGTACTTCAGCCCACGCCTCCACATCGACAACTTCCCGATCGTCTCCTCCATCTGCATCGCTGCTTTTTCTTTTCTTTTCTTTTC
>JFGW01000469.1:0-16695 GCA_000729825.1 Epichloe sp. AL9924
CAATTCAATACTTACTAAGGTAAGTACCCTTACTTAGGCTAGGAGAAGAAGAAGGAGGTAAGGGAGGTAAGGTAGCACTAGTAAGGGCTAGGATAATAGTAAGATTAAATATAGTAAAGGTAAAAAGGGAATAAAAAGGGAGATAGATAATTATTTAGGCTTAAGGAGAGGGGATAAGAAGGATATATAAGAAGATATTATAATAATAATAGGTTATAAGAGTTTAGAATTATAGGGAGGGATAGGAATATTTATATTTCTAAGGGTATAGGGTTTAGCTCTAGCTAGAGTATATATTATTTACTTTTAAAAGGTAAGCTAAGGATAGATAGGGGCAATATATTATATAATTATCTAATAGCTAGTTAGTAATAAGGGTATTACTTAAGGTAAAGTTAGGATTTTATAGGTAAAGGTAGGATTATAAAATAGCTATAAAGGTAAGGGAGTAAGTAAGGCATAGAGATAGCTAGTAGTAAATATAAAAATAGGGTAAGCTAGTGTTTTTAGAGGTAGGGTTAGAGTAAAGTAAATTTACCTATATAATAGAGAAGGTTAGAGTAAGGTAAACCTACGCTAAAAAAGATTTATAGCCTATATAAAGGACTTATAGCCTTATAGTGTACGCTACTTAAGGGGGTATGGTTTTTACTTATACTAAAGGGCACCTTACTTAATAGGATATAGTCTTTACTTATACTAAGGTTAGTTCCTATATATAGGGAGACTATAATCTTATTACTTACTTATTTTTAACTAAAAGGGAGAAGGAAGAGGTAAGTAAGGGGGTATATTATAGACTTAAGCTATAAGCTTAGGTTAAGTCTAGCTCTAGAAAGTACACGAACTATATACAGCTAGGTTAGGGCTACACGCGGACTACGCATAGGCCACGCATAAGTTGCTATAAATCCAGGCGCTATGTAACCACTAGTGTAGTTCCTTTTTTCTTCTGTAAGAATAATATTCTTACTTTGAACGCTTATAAGCAAAAGCCATAAGGCTAGTTCTTAACAGTAAGCCCCTTAATAATAGTCTAGGATCTCTAAAATTAGGGGGAGAGCGTAGTAATTCTTCTACGTTACTCTATTAAGTCCCTAATAATCTATATATAGTTAAAGCATTTTATCTTTCTTTAGTATAAATAGGATAAGTATGCCTATAGGGCTCTTAGAGGGTCTTATCTAGCCTTTCTATAGGTTTTTATTAATGTATTTATAGAGCTCCTTTAGCTTGCTTTAGGAGAGAGGGTAAATTAGTCTATATAGGGGTGTGGCCCTAGGTATTAGGTTAATTACGTAATTAGTCTCCTTTCTTAATAGTAGGCTTCCTGCCTTATCTAATATAAATATATCTTTAAACTTATATAGTTCCTTAGGGATATCTTTAATAATTCTATATACTTTTGCCTTCTCTTTATCTTTAAGGGCAATAAACTTATCTTCTATAACTCCTATAATAGCATATATAATAGTCTTATTACGCATTACCTTTATAAACTTATAGGGAGTTATAAGTAAAAAGGCTATTCTCTTTTTCTTAAACTACTACTCTTATAAGTATAAATAAAGGTATATATATTCTTTAGTAAGTATATGCATTCTAATTAAAAAAGGGCTTCCCCCTATTCTTAGGTCCTTATCTATAGCTATATATAGTAGCTTAAAGTCTTTTTCTTCTTCTCTTAAGTCCTTAATTATAATAGGTACTTTATAGATATTATATTAGGGGACTATAAGGGCCCTTACTACCTTAAGGATAGGTGCTATAGCCTTAGCCTAGTTAAGCTTATAGTTCTTTGCGAATTTAGCACTAATAATATTAATTTTAGCGTAGCTATTAAGATCCGCTGCTATTTTAGTGTCTTTTACCTGTAAATAGTAACTAGTGTGTGAAATTAACACCCTATTAGTACCCTAGCGTTTAAGGTAAAGATAAGGGCATTTACTTTTACCTTAGGAAGTTTCCCTAGCTTTCTTAGGGCTCTTTCTTTAGCTTATTATACTTCTATGTAAAATACTCTATACTACTATAGTTAAAACATTATCTTTTATCCTTAACTTTACTATTATTTAGGTAAGTAGCTAGGCCCTTTTCCTAGTCCTTATTCCCTTAATCCTTATAAAGTCTATAACCTTATAAGGAGTCTTACCTTTAATATTAGGGGGCCTTATATAGGCCTTTATCCCCTAAATAGTTAGGCTTTTACTTATTCTTTAGTATTACCTCCTAAAATCGCTAGGTAAGTTATATAACCTCTCCTTAAGTCTTTCCTATAATTAAAGAATATATGTTACGTGCTAGTTTGGCACGATAGGGGGCGAATCCGTTAGAGGGGCTAACGGATTCGCGATTGTAAAGTTATACTAAGTTTACTTATGTGAGGCCCCACTCACAACACAGGCGCACCACTAGCGCGCCCTGCGGACAGGCCACACCCTAGGGCTAGGTCCACGTGACACTAGCAAGCCGCTAGCTATAAGCTAGTAACTCGCACGTATAACACACTTAGACCTAGTAAGCTTTAGTTAATATACTAGAGCCCTTATACCTCTTACCTAGCTATTATTATTCTTATAATTCTAAAGCTTCTCCTACTAGCTACCTAAGAGTAATATAGAGGGGAGAATTACCTAATCCACTAGAGTAATATTAGATAATAACCAGAACTAATTAAATAAGGGTAGTATTATAGCTAAGGATACACTATGTTTTATAGAGATTACGCTTAAAATTACACCCCTTACTATTAGTACTAAAGCTATAGTAATAATAGAGTAAATTACTTAGCTTAAATAACTCTAGAAACTATAAGAATAAGAAAAGAAGCTTATTAACCTATTATAGCTAAATAAGGGGGAAGTATAGGCAAAAAGGGGGCGAAGACCTAGTACCCCCTTAAGCTAGAGTAGCTAAGAGATTAAGGTCTAGAATATTACTAAGCTTTAATATCCTATAAACCTATAGAAGTATAAGATATAGCTTAATAACCTAAACTATACCTTTAATAGGGCAAAGAAAAAATATTAATATAACTATTTAAAGATCCTCCTTATACTTAACTATATACACACTAACTATTAGGTAAGATAGGATAAATACCTTAAAGAACAATAGGCTAATAGCTAGGAAGACCTTAAAGATAACTAGGATAAGTTCTAGGATTAGATACTTATACTACTTAAAGACACTATAAACTATAACGCATAAATAGCTACGTAGCTAGAGAACGCAAGGTAACGCAAGGGTTAAAGCCCTATCTAATTTAGTATCTACTTAAATTTACTAGAGAAACACCTAGAAAAAGCCTTTAAAAAGTCTTATACTCTTATATTCTTTATAAAGTTACTCCCTAACCTATAGGACTATATTAACCTATATTCTTTAATTATAGGAAAGACTTAAGAAAAGGTTATATAACTTACCTAGCGATTTTAGGAGGTAATACTAAAGAATAAGCAAAAGCCTAACTATTTAGGGGATAAAGGCCTATATAAGGCCCCCTAATATTAAAGGCAAGACTCCTTATAAGGTTCTAGACCTTATAAGGATTAAGGGAATAAGAACTAGGAAAAGGGCCTAGCTACTTACCTAAATAATAGCAAAGTTAAGGATAAAAGATAATATTTTAACTATAGTAATATAGAGTATCTTATGTAAAAGTGTAATAAGCTAAAGAAAGAGCCCTAAGAAGGCTAGGGAAACTTCCTAAGGTAGAAGTAAATGCCCTTACCTCTACCTTAAACGCTAGGGTGCTAATAGGGTATTAATTTTACATACTAGTTACTATTCACAGGTATAAAGATACTAAAATAGTAGTAAATCTTAATAGCTACGCTAAAATTAATATTATTAGTGCTAAATTCGCAAAGAACTATAAGCTTAACTAAGCTAAGGCTATAGCACTTATTCTTAAGGTAGTAGGGGCCCTTATAGTTCCCTAATATAATATCTATAAGGTACTTATTATAATTAGGGACTTAAGAGAAGAAGAAAAGGACCTTAAGCTACTATATATAGCTATAAATAGGGACCTAAGAATAGGGGGAAGCCCTTTTTTAATTAGAATACATATACTTGCTAAAGAATATATATACCTTTATTTATACTTATAAGAGTAGTAGTTTAAGAAAAAGAGAATAGCCTTTTTGCTTATAACTCCCTATAAGTTTATAAAGGTAATATATAATAAGACTATTATATATGCTATTATAGGAGTTATAGAAGATAAGTTTATTACCCTTAAAGATAAAGAGAAAGCAAAAGTATATAGAACTATTAAAGATATCCCTAAGGAAGTATATAAGTTTAAAGATATATTTATATTAGATAAGGCAGGAAGCCTACTATTAAGAAAGGAGACTAATTACGTAATTAACCTAATATCTAGGGCTACACCCCTGTATAGACTAATTTACCCTCTCTCCTAAAGTAAGCTAAAGGAGCTCTATAAATATATTAATAAAACCCTATAAAAAGGCTAGATAAGACCCTCTAAGAGCCCTATAGGCATGCCTATCCTATTTATACTAAAGAAAGATAGAATACTTTAACTATATATAGATTATTAGGGACTTAATAGAGTAATATAGAAGAATTACTACGCTCTCCCCTTAATTTTAGAGATCCTAGACTATTATTAAGGGGCTTACTACTTCTTAAAGATTAATATTAAGGATGCTTACTATTAAATTTATATTAAAAAGGGTAATAAGTAAAAGACTATGTTTTACATATATTATAGACACTATAAATATCTTATAATGCCCTTTAGGTTAATAAATACCCTAGCTACTTTCTAAAGCTATATCTATGAAGCGCTTTATAAGCTAGTTAATACTATTTATGTAGTGTATCTAGATAATATCCTTATTTTCTTAAAAACATAGGAGAAGCACACTATATATATTAAGGAAGTCCTAGAATATATAAGGTTAGTAAAGCTATATATAAAACCCTTAAAGTGTTTATTTTACTAGGAGTTAGTAGAATTCCTAGGGTTTATCCTATTAGTTAATAGGATCTTAATAGATACGCGCAGAGTTAATATAATCTAAGATTAGAAGGAACCTATAAGCTTTAAGGATATGTAGTTATTTCTTAGATTCTATAACTTTTACTAATAGTTTATCTATAGATACTCTAGGATTATAGTACCTTTATATATATTAATAAAAGGTAGTTAAAATAGCATTTAGACTAGGAAGTTTATATTTAGAGCAAAGGAATAGCTAGCGTTTAACTAGCTAAAAGATGCCTTTTAGTAAGCGCCTCTCCTCTATTATTATAACCTAAGTTAACTAGTGTGTATTAAGATAGATGCTTCTATCTTTATAATAGTAGGAATCCTATCTTAATAGGATAATAAGGGCTATTAGTATTTAGTAGCCTTTTAGTTAAGGAAGTTTATAGACACTAAGCGTAATTATAGCATAGCTAATTAAGAGTTACTTGCTATAGTAAAGTTATTTAAGCACTAGTAACATTACATTAAAGGCATAGTAACTCTAGTGAAGGTCCTATTAGACTACTATAACTTATAGACCTTTATAAGGTAGCAAAAGCTAAATAGAAGGTAGGCTAGATAGTATATATTCCTTTACCCCTTTTACTTTATAATTAGGTATAGACTAGGGAAAAGTAACCTAGTAAATACACTATTAAGGAGGTCTAATTATAAAGGTAAACCCCTAATAAATAGGGCACTTCTACTAGAACTTTAAAAGAAGATAATAGCTACTAAAGAAGTAGTAAAAGAAAAGATACTAATATATTAAAGAAGACTAGGCATATTGCTAGTCTTAGATATAGAGAGGCTTTATAAGATATCTTTAGGGAAGTAAAATACCCTAGCCCTTATAAAGAAAGCTCTAGAGGCTAGAGTAGCCTAGTTAAGAGGCTAGATAGCCACTATAGATCTAGTAAAAGGTTAGCTAAGTAAGGGTAATTTCTAGGAGAAGGTAGTGTATATCTAAGATATTAGCATAGTATAAGAGATATAGGGGGCTATTATATTACTAAATCCCTACTAATCTAAGGCAAATAAACTATTAGCGTAATTACTATAGAAAGCGTAGGATTAAGACCTAGATTTATAGAGGCAAAATAGTAAGACTAATAACTCCCTAGTAAAAGGGAAGGGAAAGGCTAGTCTATAGTTATATAGCGTAAGGGGTCTCCTAATATACTAAGACTAGGTAGTTATTCCCTAGGAGCCTATCTTATAATAAGAGCTTCTATAGCTACACTATAATAATTTACTAGTAGGTTACTTTAGGACTAAGCGCACTCTTAAGCTATTAAAGTATTACTTCTAGTAGCTAGCTATAAGTAAGTCTATTTTAGACTATATTATAAGCTATAGGGTTTGCTAATAGGTAGTAGCTAAATAGCATTGCCTATATAGAAACCTTAAATTACTACTAATACTAAGGTAACTATAGGCAGAGATCTTAATAGACTTCGTTATAAGGTTACCTATTAGGCAAGCTAGCAAGCAAGAAACTAACGCAATTCTAGTGATTATAGACTAATTTACTAAGTACTTTATCTTCCTACTTATAACTACTACTATTAATATAGCTAAATTAGCAGAGCTTTTCTATAGGGAGATTAAACTATAATTTAAGGCACTAGAAGGCATTATATCTAATAGGGGATTAGTCTTTATAAGCTAATTCTAGTTAGACCTATGTTACCTATTATGTGTAAAGCAAAGGCTTTCTATAGCGTTTTACCCCTAAACTAATAGGTAAATAGAGAGAATAAACTAAGTGCTTAAGCATTACCTTTAATGCTTTTGTTAAAAATACATAAGGCTTTGTAATCCTAGGTGCAGATGGATCGGTCCACTCTTTTGAATTCAACAGGTTATAAGCCCGGTAGCGCAGTGGTTAGGCCTACTGCAGCGTTTCGCCTACCACAGTGGAGCACTGCTCTGCGAGGCAAGGTTACAAGTTCGAACCCTGCCGAAATAACTAAAAAAATTCAATTGCTAGTATAAGCCTAAGACCTCTATAGGGCACCTGGATGTGCAATTCCAGGGGGGTGTTAAAAATACATAAGGCTTTGTAATCCTAGGTGCAGATGGATCGGTCCACTCTTTTGAATTTAACAGCTTTATTATAGAGAACTAGCAAATATAGCTAAAGCTACTTCTAGTAGCCTAATTTACATATAATAATATAGTTAATAGGACTATAGGTTACTCTCTAAACTACTCCCTTATAGGATATTTATCTAAGTTTTGCCTAGCTCTTAGGGATAAGATTAAGGAAGGGGAGGTGCTAGAAGCCTATGCGCGTATTATAAAGTTATATAAAGTTAGGGAGTAATTAAAGGAAAACTAGGTAAAAGCTACTAAAACCTAGGTAAAGTACTATAATAAGCGCTACTAGCTATTAACCTTAAAAAGAGGTAACTTTATAGTACTATTAGTAAAGAATATTAGACTTAAGGACGTAAAACAGAAGCTAATCCCTAGATTTATTAGACTATTTTAAGTACTTAATACTATAGGAAAACAAGCGTACTAACTAGTATTACCTAAAAAATATAGTTAGCTATATAATATATTTTATATTAGTCTGCTAGAGCTATAGAATTACCACGAAGATACTAGGAATAAGGAAATACTAATACTAGACCTTAAAGATAAAGAAAATAAGTATAAAGTAAAGGAAGTTAAGGACTATAGGAAGACCTATAAAGGCAATAAATACCTAGTAAAATAGAAGGGTTAGCTAAGTAAATATAACTAATAGGTCCTAGCTAAAGATATAGAAGGCATATAATGCGTAATTTAGGCGTTTTACTAAAGCAAATCCCATAAGAATAGTAAGATATAAGTAAGTTATAGGCAAAGAGATATAATATTCCTATAAAAAAGGCCTAGCCTTACTAGCTACTATTATACTCTAAACTAAGAAACCTTAGACTACTTACTAAAAAACAAATAAAAACACGCCTAAAGAGTAGGAAGAGTTAAGGGAAACCCCTTTATTATAGCCCTTTTATATAAAAGAACTATACCTTTATAAAGAAGGTACTTACCCTAGTCCTTATCCTTACTAATTAGCTCCTATATTACTTAGTAAAAGCGATATTTTATAATACCCTAGGGTATAAAACCTAGGTTATAAGACCTTAAATGTAAAATTACCTTTACCTTCTAGGCATAGGAAAGTTTATAATAGTTTAGCTATAAAAAGGTTAGTAAAGAGGTAGTAAAAAGGATTAGAGTACTTACTACCCCTAGGATAGGAGCTAGAAATATAGTAATAGAAAGTTACTAGTAGGAAATAATATACTAGTTATATAAAATTAACGCCTCTTACCCTAAGAAGTAAGCAAAAGACTAATGTATAGGTAAGGAAGAGATAAACCTAATAAACCTTTATAGCCCTAGTAAGGCTAAATATAATATAGTGTGCTATATTAGCATAATTAAACCCTAGTATTAGGTTTAGATAAGCCCTAGCGAAACTAAAGTAAGTTGCCTTAGAGAATATTTAGTCCTTAAGGTCTTCCTTATATAAGCCACTAAGGGTAACTATAAGGGTTTACGCCTAGTTTATTAAAGCTAGAAGATCTAAAAAGTTACCTTTTATAGTAGCTATAGCCTATATAGAGGCATTAGTAATAAGGGACTAAAAGATATAGGAATAGTAGTATACTTATAGTATTATAAGTATTACCACGCTTATAACATTAAATATAGTATTTTAAATGTTTTACTATTATAGTAGTAGTAAATAATTCCATAGGGAATTAATAGTTAATCTAGGGTAATTTAGGCTTAGATAGTAGGCTCTTCTTAAAGTTAGTATATCTAGTGTGTAAATAGTATATATAGGAGCATTCCTTTAAGGGAATATAGTCTAAATCTATAATAAAACTAAGGGGAGTAATAAGGGGAATGTAATAATAACTTAAGATATTATAATAGTTTTAAAAAGTTAACTAAGGATATAGAGGTAAAAAGTACGTAATATAATAGGGAGTTAAAGGCAAATTTATACTTAAATACTATTATTATTTATTATTATTTTAATATAGTAGCTAGTTAGTAAATAGCTATATAGAAGCTAGCGAAAGCCGTTTAGGAGCCTAGCTATAAGTAGGGGGATAATTATAAGGCCTTACTTATAATATAGGCATACCACTAGCGCGCCCTGCGGACAGGCCACACCCTAGGGCTAGGTCTACGTAACACTAGCAAGCCACTAGCTATAAGCTAGCGACTCGCACGCATAACACACTTAGACCTAGCAAGCTTTAGTTAATATACTAGAGCCCCTATACCTCTTGCCTAGCTATCATTGTTCTCACAACTTACGTAAGCTACTATTAGGGGTATAGTAAGATATTAGAAGTAAGTTAATTCTATTCTAGTAAAGTCTAAATCTAGCCTTATATTAGCTACCCTTACGTTCCGCTATGTAATAAGTGCTAGGCACGCTAAAAAGACAACTATCCTAGTTATTATTACTTAAACTATAACTAGATTTAGCCTCTATCTAGCTAAGCTTATTAAAAAACCTTCTATTAAATTTACATAAAGGAAAAAATAGACTTAGCATGTCCCTTACTATAATTATGATTTCTCTCTTATACTTATAAATTATTATATTAAATAATGTATTCTTTCTATCTAATATTAAGCACCTAATCTTTATTATATTTTATTATTTTCTTTTAGTAAAATATTAAATTCCTCTATTTCTTTATCCCTTCTAATCTTATACTTAGTCTAAATCCTAACTTCTTATCTTACTATACACTATATTCTAACTCTATACCTTAATATCTAAATCTATTCCTTTAATCTAGTAATCTAGCAAATTTATCCTCCTTAATTTATAGCTTAGTTACCTTAGTAATTAATATATGTATAATAGGTAATATTTATCTTAATATCCTTATTATCCTTTTTCTTAATAATACTAGTAATATTTTACTTATTTCCTATGCTATAAGTATATCTAGTATTATTTATTAAATATCTATCTAAGCTATCTTTAGACTAGGCTTTCCTAGTAATTTAGGCTTTTTACTTAGTATTACTAAAGGTCCTATCCTACTATAAGGTTACTTATTGCCTATTTTTAGTGTTCCCTAACGTAATTTGCCTTAATACTTATTAGTTGTACCTAAAAATAGTGTTACTAGAACTAGTGTTTACACTAGTGTCTCTAGAGCTAGGGTTACCTAATTTTGTGTTTCTAGGGTTCTAATTACTAGAATTAGCCTTACTAGAGCTAAATTCATTTTATTACTATTCTTCTTAAACCTTTTTTACTTATTTATAAGGTTCTTAATCTTTATATCCTAAGCTTATATTTCTTTTAATATTCCTATTACTATAAATACTAATTTTACTATCTTTTTTTTAAATTTAGTTCTCTTAACTATATCCTATTTTAAAGTCTTAAGTTATTTATTAATATTAATTAATATTCTACCTAATTTAAAGTTTAAGATCTTCTCTTTCTAGGCTATTAATATATCTATAATTTATTTAAACTTATTCTAGAAGCTTTCTAACTCCTTTTCTATTAATTTTACTAAATTATAAACATCCTTTAATATATCTTTAGTAACTATATATGCTATTTTTACTTGCTCCTTAATTATATTAAAATCCTTTTTAACTTTACTAACTTAATTAATAAGGTTATTAACTTAATTAACTAAGTTATTAATCTTACTTTTCTTATACTATTAAATTCTCTCTTTATCTTATTTTAATTTAGATAATTTTTACACTAACTCCTTCTCTATACTAATATAGAGTAAATCTACCTAACTAATGCTAGCTAATGTACCTATAATTATAGCATTCACTATGCTATATTTATCCGTAAAATAAAGAGCTAAAAGGTTAGCTTATAGTAGCAGAGATAATATGCTATTATAAGTAGCTATTTACTATTTATATTTAACTATTATACTATTATAGAAAGCTACTGCTATTATTTTTACCTAATTCTTTACTCTTCTAGTTACTTTACACTCTATTAGATTAACTATAGTCTAAAGTACTCTTTTTTCTATTTATTTTACTATTACTTACTTTATAATTAATATAGCCTTCTATTCTTTAAATATAGTAAAAATTTATATAACTATATTTTACTATAATATAAAATATATATCCTTTAAGTTAACTTCTAATCCACTAGATACTATAGTAGCCCCTTTAAGGGTGAATTTATACGTATAGGCCTAGATTATATATTTAATATCCTAATTACTATTTTTATAACCTAATATAATATATCTAAATTTACTAAAGTTAACTCTTTTAATGCTTTTTCCTTTATATATAGCATTAAACTCCTCCCTTACTCTCTTATATGCTATTACGCTAATATTAGGTATTAGTATTTAAGCGTTAATTCTAGATCCTAGCTTTCTAAATCTAAGATATAATAGTTTAAAGTTAAGCTTTGCTATCTATATATAAACCTATAATAGTTTAATAAGAAATTCTATAGGTATCTTATTAATATCCTTATTATTTTTGCTTTTAAAACCGCTATTCTTATTAAGTTTAGGTTTTAATCCTAGTTTAGGTAATTCTAATTCTAATTTAGGAGATTTTACCCTTAATTATATTAGATTAATTCTTATTATCTTAATACTTTCTTTGTTTAGTATGCTAATAGATTTATTACCTTTTAACTTTACTTTTACTTACTTTAACTACTCTCTCCTTATAGCTCTTATATAATTATCTTTAATTAACTCTTTTATTACTTATTTGCGCTTCTCCTACTTTATATCTAAATCTAATGCTTTACTTATATAATTATTATTATTATTATTACCTTATTCCTTAGTTTTAACTATCTTTTAAATAACCTTAGCTACTTAATTAACGTTTTTATTATACCTCTTTACTAGTTATAATAGTGTGTCTACCTTATCTTATCTTATTCTTGGTTTATCTAAGTGTTATTACTACTATAATTATGTAATTTATTACATAGGGTATAAATATTTTTATAGCTAATTACATTATTTTACTTAATTTAAATAGCGTTTAAAAAACTTTATATTCTTATAATAGGTTATAGTCCTTAGTTTTACTAAAAGCTTATTAATTTACTAGATATATTTAATTCTTTCCCTATTAGTTATAGATTATTACTATGCTAAGTTAGTAACTATTAGTTCCCCTAATATCTAATTTTATTCTATTATAGCTAGGATCTAAATATATAGATATGCTGCCCTTATTTGCTTGTAAATTATTTAGTTATGTATATATACCTTATTATTAAAGAGAACAAAATCTAGTATAGCTTCTTAATTAAAATATAGATTTATATAATATCTATAAAACTTATATTTAACTTCTAGTATAATAGTTTTGTTTTTTACTTAGTAGTTCTTATAGTTATTATAATTCTATATTTCTTATAGCTAGTTTAGTTCTATATGCTATAGTTTTTAGAACTCTCTATTATCTATACTATTATCTTTAGAGTTAAGTGCTATTAAGCAAAAATAAGGCTAGAAATAAATTTAACTACGCTCCTACTAGATTTAACTATGCTAAGCTTGTAGTAGTTTTAGGGATAATATAAGGTTTAAGTAAGGGGGCCCTCTTTTAGTTAGCGTAAAAAGGTAATATATATAAAAGGGTCTAATAGCTTTAATCTAGCCTATTAAATCTAATAGCTTACTATTGCCTTTCTTCCTTTGCTATTACTATTTTATAGGTAAATTAAGACCTTTCTTTGCATATTCTTTTTACTAATTAATTAGGTTCTTCTTAAGATAGTCTTCCACTATCTTAGCTATATTAACTTATATCTTGCTTTTGCTTATCTATTAGTTATCTTTAGCTATAAATCCCTTTTATTAGATAAGGAATTCCACTCTTATAGTTTTATTTTATTTAAAGATCTTAATATAATGCCTATAGATTTATTTAATTTCCTAGTGATTTATCTCCTCTAGATTATTAAATATAATTAGTGGCAGAGCTAGTTCTTCCTTACTAAATAGATCCCCTCCTTACACTAGCTTCTAGATCTATGTAACTAATACCACTAGATAGACTTGCAAATCTAGGGGGAAATCTAATTAATATACTAATAGGTTTACCTTTTCTAGTACCTTATATAGCCTTATCTTTTATAGTAACTATTTTTTCTTAGGCTTCCTAGGTAATTTATACCCCTTATATAATTATAGATAAACTATATTTCCTATATTAATATTAACTAGTTTATAGTAGTTATTATACTAAATCTTAGTAAGGGTAGCTACTATTATAATTGCTAATTAAGCCTTATGCTAGTATAGCTTTTGTAGCACTACTATATTATTTACGCTAGCTCTAGTGTTAATTATATTATTTAGAGAGAGAAGGTTAATAATACTTAAAGGATAAAATTTATATAATAGCTTATTAGGAGCCTGTCCTATACTTACTACTATAGTGTTATTTAGTTAATATTATAGTGCTAGGAGTAGTAATATCCACGCTATATCTAGGTCTATTACTATATAATATTATATTATAATTATTACTATCTAATTTTTCCTCTCCGCCATTCTATCTATTTAAGGGTAATATGCTATGCCTATAAGAAGTCTAACTCCTACGCGCCTAAATATTTCTTTCTATATATTAGATATAAATTTAGGATCTTTATTACTAATAATTTACCTTAGTAATCCTTAGTCTATAATATATAGGGTATAAAGGAGTAATTCTGCCTAGATTTCTACTAGATATATAGTATATCCTAGTATTAGAAGGGTTCTTTTGCTAAAAAGGTAATTCACTAGACATAATAAGTTATATATTATATATCTTTCTATCTACTATATTATATTAGTAGATAATACCTCTAGCATATCTGTAATAAAATTAAGTAAAATTATATAAAAAGGTATTAGTTTCAACTATAAGGGTTGTAATTCTCCTAGTGGTTTAGAATGGTTAATTACATTCTCCTAGTATACTATATAATAAGCTATATAGTCTTAAATCTATTAGCTTATATGCGGAAAATAAACTAATTAGAACTCTGCTACTATCCTAGTAATTCTAAAATGTTAATGTTTATTATAAACTAATTATAGTATAGATTTAACCTCTATTATAGGAATATAGAGATAGAAAAATCTATCTTTACTATAGTAATATAATAGACTATCCTTATGTAAATCCTATCTATATAAAGGAATTTTTAGTCTAATTCTAGCGTTTTTTGCTGCTTACCTTTCTTAGTATACTCTTATAGCTATAATAATCTAGCTAAATTTTTAATTAGACTAATACCCCTAGATAATCCTAGCCTTAAGGTTATTATCTATAATTATAGTAGTAATATATTCCTTTACAATAAAATACGCACTTATATCTAATTTATTATAGTAGCTATTTTACACTACCTCCTTATATATTACCTTTACTAGTAATCTTAAAAGCATATCTAGTATAATATTTAGCACTCCTAGTATATACATTACCTTTAGATTAAATTATAATAGGTAATTTGTAACTTTAGCTAGTTTTAGATTAGCTTTATCTAAATCTATTGTAAATAATAATATATACTTAATAATCCCCTTTACTAGGGAATAATTAGTTAAAATATTAACTATAACGCTATTAGATTAGACTATCTTTCTTAGCTTTCTAACGCTTTATGTAATTATAGCTACTTTTACCTTAGTTAAGCTATAGCGTTTCTTAACGCTTAATATTACCCTTAAGAGAAATAGAATTAGCTATATTTAGTTATTCTTAATATCTTTTCTAGGAATGCTTTAGCTATCCTATTTCTCTTATAATTAGAAGGCATATAGTCTAAATCCTTCCTTATAGGCATTAATTTTAAGGAAAAGTGGCTTACTTAGATTATAGTGCTATAGGGTCTATTTCTTGCTTAGAAATGCTTTAATATCTTTAAAAACCTTTTTCTTATCCTTTATTAGCAAAAATATCTTTTACTATATCTTCCTTTTCTATATTAGTTTTAAGATCCTAGTAATTTTTTTATCTTTTTTATAGAATTCCTTTAATAATACTATCTTCTATACCTATAATAGTTAGATCTATATGTTAAACTATGGAATTCTATTACGAAGAAATCTAGCTATTTTAATAAAGGTTTTAAGACTTAATAGGTTAGTTAGGAAGATTATTTTTTAAAATGCTTTTAGCCTATTATTTGTGTTAATAATTCTATTGCTATTAATAACAAAACTAAGTAATTAAATAGCGAGGTAACTAATAAAAGACTTCTTAGCTATAATTATTATCCTATCTTCTTTAAGGATCTTAAGTATAATATCTAGATACTTTAAATATTCCTTAATACTATCTAAAAACATAATAATATTATTAATATAAATACAAATAAAGTGCTTATACTTCTAAAAGAGTTAATCTATAAATTATTAAGCAAAAGCAAGGGAATTTTTAAAACCTATTAGTACTATATTTAATGCTTTAAGACCCTAATTTAATATTACTACTATACGAGCTTAGTGGTCTCTTCTAATTAGTAGTTAGTGAAAAAATCCTATTTTATTAAAGAGAGAAAAAACCTTCTTACTATAAGTATTATCTATAATATTACTTTAGTCTAGTAAGGGGTAAATATCTAGTATAGCCACATTATTAAGCAGTCTTATATTAACTATAACTCTTCCTTCCCTTTCCTAGCTAGTTTCTTACTAAACTATAAACACTAGACATACTATTACTACTAGCTTATTTAGATATAATATCTTCCCTTTAAGGTAGAGTTTGTTATATACTTTATTAAGTTTGCTTATATCCTATTCTCCTAGCCTATATAGCTAGATTAGTCTTGTTTAATATTACTATCTATTAACTAAGTTAATCCGTATTTTTTAATCTTTAGGCATAGGGATAATACCTTTGTTATAATAAATGTTATATTTATCCGTGAGCTAAACAAATTCGCTTGTAGCATTATAATTAATATTAGTAACTTACACTCTGAATTTGTTTATAATATATGGAATTTCTTCTAGATACAAAATCCTATATAATAGCACTCCTATGTTAACCTTCTTTAGGTTAAGCTTATCCTTCTCCTTATTAGATTTATTACTATCCCTATCTATATCTCTTATTTTTTCTATAATATTCTTACTAAAATAAGCATAATATACTAAAGGATTATTAATTATATAATTAGTATTAACTTTGCTAGCCGCTATTAGTTACATAACTTTCTTATACTTATAAATAATAACAGTTTTATTAGTAGGATTATATGTAATTATTTAACCTAGGCTAGATTTATTAAATAAAGCATTAGGGAAATATTCTAAATATAACTACATGTAGTACACACTTATTTCCTAATTCCCCTATACTATCTTCTATATAACTAGTATATATATGGTTCCTTTTAGCGGAATTAACACTATTTACGCTATAATTACCCTTTAATAGGGTACTTTATTAGCTAGCTAAAAAATCTCCGCTAGTACTATTATACTATAAACTAATCTAAAAACCACGTTAGGGTTTATAAAATTAATCTTTACTCTATATTTATAAAGGAAATTTATTTTAAGTAATAACTTTAGTCCTAGATTTAGTATTATATTTACTATAACCGTAAAATAACTAGTAATTTTGGTTTTATATGCTATTCCTAGAATATAAAAATCAAAAGTAGCTAATTCTAT
>JFGW01000470.1:0-16637 GCA_000729825.1 Epichloe sp. AL9924
AGCTCTCTTTTCCCCCTTATTTTATACTAATAGCTATATAAACTAACCTCTTAGTTAGAAGAGGGAGGTATTCTAATTAAAGCTTTTAGACTAAGTGTTTACTTATAGTAGCATAGTAATTATAGCCTATATTAACTTAAGTATTTATAAAGGTAGTCTTATTAATTAAAGTAGGAACTAAGAAGGGGAATAAATCTATATTATTCTAGATCTCTTTGTAATCCTTATTAGTAATAACTATATACTATAAAGCCTCTCTATGCCTTCTTTCCCTATTCCGTATTAAATAACTTAATAATAAGGTTACTCTTTTTCTAACTATACTACAGACTTAATGTCTAAGTCTATAGAAGTTATATTCTCTATATTATAAATATTAATAGAGGACTTCTTCTATAGCTAGATAGTAAGGCATAAAGAGTATACTATGATAAAATACTTAGAGAAGCTATATTATATATATTTCCCCTTATTATAGTGTGTATTAAGCATATCTTAGGTAACCTATTTAGCCTATTTACTACCCCCTTTATTACCTAACCTTTAGTATCCTATAGACTTTCTAAAGCCTTATTAGGTCCCTATTATAGCTATAGATTAAATATCTATTATTAGTGTATCCTTATTATATGCCTTAGTCTTATTTAGGTTAGGCGCTTAATTACTATATTTCTATGTCTAGTGTCTTTCCTCTAATTAGTAGGACTTAATATCTAGTGTAATACTTTAATAGTAGGCTATTATAGAAATATAATTAGCCTAGGGTATATCCTAACCTATACTATAGTCTTTTATTTATTTGTTAAGCACTATATATAGCTTAGATAACTTTACTAAATCTAACTAATTAAGCCCCCTAGCTAGAGCTAATTTCTATTTAAAATAAATATAGAAGTTACTAAATTACTTATTTTATTATTATATTAACTAATTAAGTTCTATAATAGCTAATTCCTATTAATAAGGGTTATTAAATATCTCCCTAAGGTATTTAAGAAGCTACTCTAGGTAATAGTTAAGTAAATAGCCCTTTTTAAAGAAAGGTATAACCTATACCTATACCTTAGGAGATAGGTTCTAGTAAATAAAATACCACTAGTCCTATTTATTACTAATAACATCCTTATCTATAAGTAACTTATAGGCTATTAGGCCTTTCTAAGCTATAAATAAAACCCTATTACTATTAAAGGGAGGCCTAGTAAGAAGGGGTTTTTGCTTAGGCTAAATTAGTATAAGTGCTATATTATACTTATTAGTTAAGTACTTAATTTACCTTACTTACTATTTAAGTAAGTATTATAATATTACTAACTTATTAGTATTTATCCTATCCTATAGTAATAGTATATTTACTAGTTAATATGTTTCTATAGTAAAGAATAATATATATTAAGAACTAGCCTTATAGCTTTTACTTATAAGCGTTTAAAGTAAGAATATTATTCTTATAAAAGAGAAAAAGAACTATACTAGTAGTTATATAGCGCCTAGATTTATAGTAACTTATACGTGGCCTATGCGTGGTCTGCGTGCAGCCCTAACCTAGCCACACACAGTCCGCGTACTTTCCGGAGCCAGACTTGACCCAAGCTTATAGCTCGAGTCCATAACAGTGACATTTAAAACGCCCTACGTAAATACTAGATCAATACCTATCTAGGCCCTCTAGATTAGATTATCTATAATACTAGAAAGAACTTTATATTATTAGAATTTAAGTATTATATATAACTGTTAAAAATAAGACCTATTTTTAGCCCTTTCTAGTTAAAGGACCTTTCTATTACTAGCTTACATTATAAGCCTAATAGCTACACTATAGCTATTAACGGTCGCGAAGGTGGCTGTTAATAGCTACGTTATAGCTCTTAATAGCTATAACTAACTATATAGATAACTAATCTAAATCAATTGTGAATTATTTAATTACGTTATAGCTATAAGCGTAGCTATAACCACAGCGCCACTAGTAATTAGGTAAGCTAGGGTTACGTAAGCAGGTTACCCTATACATAGGTTACCCTATAGCTATCTTTAATCGCGATTTTCTCTTTAACTAGAGGTTATATAAAAGTCTTATATATAGCAAATTAAAGCTAGAAAATAGGGCTTTTATTTTATATAGGAACATTTTTTAGACTAAAAGTTAGTGTATATAGGTTACTAGTTTGTATAGTAGTGAGTTGATTTTTTGGATTTTATATACAAATAAATTTTACGGAAAATCAAAAGTGGCTCTTAAGACTTCTCTAGCGGCCTAGATCCACCAATACGGTCGGTGGGTTGTTGAAATGTAGGGAGCTAGTTGCCGGCTGGCAACAGCTGTACAGGTGTAGCTCTACGGTCAGGGACTAATAGAACCACCACGTTGAATATTTAACGCAACGTAACGGAAGGTTATAGTAGTTATTAACTAATAGAATTTAATCTAGATAACTTTTACAATATCTTATATACTAATAGAATTAATTTTAGTGACATTGTACAGGCAATGCGGCTATTAGATTAAGAGGCCTAGCTATCTAGCTAGATTAAAAAGATCTTCTTCCTCTTATATACCTACTAACTGTATTAGTGGATCTAGGCTACTAGAGAGGTCTTAAGAGCCACTTTTGATTTTCCGTAAAATTCATTTGTATGTAAAATCCAAAAAATCGACTCACTACTATACAAACTAGTAACCTATATACACTAACTTTTAGTCTAAAAATATTCCTATATAAAGTGAAAGCCCTGTCTTCTAGCTTTAATTTACTATATATTAGACTTTTATATAACCTCTAGTTAAAGAGAAAATCGCTATTAAAGATAGCTATAGGGTAACCCGTGTACAGGGTAACCTGCTTATGTAACCCTAGCTTACCTAATTACTAGTGGCGCTGTGGTTATAGCTACGCTTGTAGCCATAACGCAATTGAATAATTCACAATTAATTTAAATTAGTTATCTACATAGTTAGTTATAGCTATTAGGCTTGCAATGTAAGCTAGTAATAAAAAGGTCCTTTAACTAGAAAGGGCTAAAAATAGGTCTTATTTTTAACATGGGTATATAAGAGAAAGAAGATCTTTTTAATCTAGCTAGATAGCTAGGCCTCTTAATCTAATAGCCGCATTGCCTGTACAATGTCACTAAAATTAATTCTATTAGTATATAAGATATTGTAAAAGTTATCTAGATTAAATTCTATTAGTTAATAACTACTATAACCTTCCGTTATATTGCGTTAAATATTTAACGTGGTGGTTCTATTAGTCCCTGACCGTAGAGCTACACTTATATAGCTATTGCTAGCTAGTAACTAGCTCCCTATATTTTAATAGGTTATAAGCCTAGCCTATTACTATAAAATTCTTTCTAGTGCGATTTACGTATAGTTATAGAAGACTTCCCTTCTATAAAAAAGGAAGGACCTATAAGATAAAAGCTATTCCCTTCTATAAAAAGGAATTATTATAGTTATAGAAGACTTCCCTTCTATAAAACAGGAAGCGCACAAGCAATATAAAAGCTTTTCCTTTCTATAAAAAGGAAATTTAGTGTGGATAGAAGCTTTTCCCTTTTATAAAAAGGAATTTTAGTATAAATAGAAGACTTCCCTTCTATAAAATTAGAAGATAGATACTAATTAACAAGGTTAGGGGCCTTTAGCCCCTAATCTTAGTGCGCAAGAGGTTTTAAATAACTAGCTAAAAGAGCAAGTTATTAAGTAATAAGATGCTATTAATCTATTATTACAGAAGCTAGAGGCTTTGACTATAGCTGTTAATAATAGAGGCATAGAGGGTGTGAAAGCTACTAAGCCTACTAGTTAGGAGCAAGTTTAGCAGCCTATTTAAGATAAGGCACCTAAATCTAGCTTTATATAAGCTGCCTTTAATAATTTAATTATTAAGGAATTTAATAAGAGGGTTTATAGCTTCCTAGAGACTACTAAGCTTAAAGGAGCTAAAAACTTCGATTAATAGAAACAAGCCCTAGCTATCTAATTTAGAGCTTTAGGCATGCCTAAATTTCTAGATAATCCGGATATTTCTAGGGCACTAGGGGACGCTAACTAAGCTATTATCCTTATGTTACTAAGGGATAGCTATACAGAAGGCCCCTAAGCCGCTATAACTTAGTAAAAACTACCTAAAGAAGCCTATAATTTACTTATATAGCAGTATTTATATAGCATTAAAATCCAGAGGGGGTCCCTATATTCTAAATTTTATAACCTGAATTTTCATGGTTTTAAGGGGACTTTAGAAGCCTTTAATGTAGTCTTTAATAATCTACTAGCTAGATTATTGATTTTAGGGGTCCTAATTAATCCTATAGATTAGGTTAATTAATATCTTTAATCCCTAAAATCAACCTTCCCTTAGTGGGCTAAGAGGCAATGATTTAGTATGCGTACAAATAGGGCTATAGGGGCTCCCCTAGATGCCCTAAATTGTTAGGAGCGCAGAGGACGGAGATAGGACGTTCATAATAGTGGATCTTCGGAGAACCTTTAGGCCGCTCTAATAATAAAGAGGCTAGCTAGCTATAAGATAGCTATGTATTTATTAAGTAAGGTATTTATTAAGGATAGCATATATTATATATAGTAAGTAAGAGATTAAAACCTTTATACACTAGGCCTTAGCTAGTATCTTTCTAGTAGTAACTATAAATCTTAGCCTTTACTTTATTTATATTAGACCTAGTAGTATAAGCTATAATAAATTAATCTCTAAACCTTTAAGGGAAATAAACTATTAGCTAGATTATTATATAGCTAATACTATAAAGGTTTATATAAAACACGCTAGTACCTTATAATAATAAAGGTATAAATAATTAGTTATAGGATAGAGGACCCTTATAGTCTAAAATAATAAATAATAATAGGGTATAAGAAACGCTACTAGTCCCTAATCTAGATAAAGGCATAGGCAATGTAAATAATAATAATAGAGTATTATAGAGATACTATAAGGTTATATAAGCTAAGCTACTATGTGTATAAAGAAAATAGGAGATTCTATAAATTAAGGCGTAAATTAAGGAGATTAAGGTAAATCTATTATTAGCTAGACCTCCTTAGGGACTTATAATTACCCCTTAAACTTTAACTATAGTTTTACTAGTAGTCTATAGTAACTTAGTAGTAATTATATAGTAAAGTAGTCTTATTAAAATATAAATAAAAATACCTATATATAAAGGGAATATATATAAGAACCTCTAAATTTTCCTAGTAAATTTAAATATATTATTTAAATTAGACTATTATACCTTTAGGAATAATATAACTAAGGTAGTATATATAGGTAGCTACCTAGCTAATAATATAAAGTAATAATAGATATGTTATATAGCTATAGATAGGCATGTAAATTATATATTACTTATATAAATAGGTTTTCTTAATTAGCTAAAGACTAGAATAATAGATAAGAATATAAGGTACTTAGAAGTAATAAGAACTTTACTAAATCTTAGGTAGAGGGATAACTAATTAATTTAAGCCTTTATAAGAGCTTAGACTAAGGTAAAAGCTAAATTACCTAAGGTAATTCCTATATACCTAAGAATTACTATCTTTCTAAATAGCTTAAATAACACTATAAGAAAGTAAATAATTAGCTAAGAGTTTCTAATATTATAGAGCTAGTTATAAGGCTAGGGTAAGAAAGCGGAGGTTATAATAAATTTAGGCTAAAGTAATAAAAAAAGTTAAGACTATAAAAAGAAGAGGTAATGCTCTATATTACCTATAGATAGGGTATAGTCATAAAGCAAGGATTAAAGGAAAAAATTATCCCTAGTGTGCTTTAAATATAGAAAGCCTAGATATACTATACTAACTTATTAAGCACTAGACTATTTTACCTATAAAAGAAATAAGTATATAATAGAGAAATATAATAAGAGTAGTAATAAAGCTATATCTCCTAATATAATACTAGTTTAACTAGCATAGACCTAGGAATATAATCTTGCTATAGAATACCCTATAGATAATAGAATAAGAATATAGGTATCTTTATAATAAGATAACTAGTGATTAGCTATGTAAGCGCTATTTAATATAGGTATATAGTTTTTAATAATTTATCCTAAATTATTAATAAAAAAGGATTAAAAGAGTGTAATATAATTAGACTAGATACTAGAGAGTGTAAGCTAAAAAGTAATTCTATATTAAGGAATTTTATAAAAATTAATAAAAGTAAAAGATAGTATAGGATTTACAAAGTTTTACTAAGTTAGCTACTATATTACTAATATAGGAGAAGGGATAATACTAGGTATAGACTAGATTAGAGAATACTTACCTATAATTATATATTAGGAGTAAGGATTCTAGAGGTATTTAGTAACTAGAGAGTGTCTCTCCTTTACTTATAGAAAGTAGCGAATATATAGGGAGAAAAAACTAGTAGTAGTTATATTATTATTTAGAGTAATAAAGATTAAGCTAATAGTTCTAAAAGAAAGGGATAAAGGTTAATTAGAGAACTTAGTAGTAATAGAAGGATAAATAAATAGTAAAGATATTATAATATTACTAAAATACTGTTACGTGCTGGTTTGGCACGATAGGGGGCGAATCCGTCAGAGGGGCTAACGGATTCGCGATTGTAAAGTCATACTAAGTTCACTTACGCAAGCTACTATTAGAGGTATAGTAAGATATTAGAAGTAAGTTAATTCTATTCTAGCAAAGTCTAAATCTAGCCTTATATTAGCTACCCTTACGTTCCACTACGTAATAAGTGCTAGGCGCACTAAAAAGATAACTATCCTAGTTATCATTACTTAAACCGTAACTAGATTTAGCCTTTATCTAGCTAAGCTTATTAAAAAAACTTCTATTAAATTTACATAAAGGAAAAAACAGACTTAGCATGTCCCTTACTATAATTATAATTCCTCTCTTGCACTCGTAAACTATTATGTTAAATAATGTATTCTTTCTATCTAATATTAAGCACCTAATCTTTGTTGTATTTTATTGTTTCCTTTTAGTAAAATATTAAATTCCTCTATTCCCTTATCCCTTCTAATCTTATACTTAGTCTAAATCCTAACTTCTTATCTTACTATGCACTATATTCTAACTCTATGCCTTAATATCTAAATCCGTTCCTTTAATCTAGTAATCTAGCAAATTTATCCTCCTTAATTTATAGCTTAGTTACCTTAGTGATTAATATGCGCATAATAAGTAATATCTATCTTAATATCCTTATTATCCTTTTTCCTAATAATACTAGTAATATTTTACTTATTTCCTATGCTATAGGCGTATCTAGTGTTATTTATTAAATATCTATCTAAGCTATCTTTAGACTAGGCTTTCCTAGTAATTTAGGCTTCTTGCTTAGTATTACTAGAGATCCTATCCTACTATAAGGTCGCTTATCGCCCGTTTTTGGTGTTCCCTAACGTGATTTGCCTTAATACTTGTTGGTTTTGCCTAAAAATAGTGTTACTAGAACTAGTGTCCGCGCTAGTGTCTTTAGAGCTAGGGTTGCCTAATTTTGTGTTTCTAGGGTTCTAATCACTAGAATTAGCCTTACTAGAGCTGAATTTATTTTCTTACTATTCTTCTTAAACCTTTTCTACTTGTTTATAAGGTTCTTAATCTTTATATCCTAAGCTTGTATTTCTTTTAATATTCCTATTACTATAGATACTAATTTCGCTATTTTCTTTTTAAATTTAGTTCTCTTAACTATATCCCGTTTTAAAGTCTTAAGTTATTTATTAATATTAATTAATATTCTGCCTAACTTAAAGTTTAAGATCTTCTCTTTCTAGGCTATTAATATATCTATAATTTATTTAAACTTATTCTAGAAGCTTTCTAACTCCTTTTCTATTAATTCCGCTAAATTATAAACGTCCTTTAATACATCTTTAGTAACTATATACGCTGTTTCTGCTTACTCCTTAATCACATTAAAATCCTTTTTAACTCTGCTAACTTAATTAATAAGGTTATTAACTTAATTAACTAAGTTATTAATCTTACTTTTCTTATACTATTAAATTCTCTCTTTATCTTGTTTTAATTTAGATGATTTTTACACTAACTCCTTCTCTATACTAATATAAAGTAAATCTACCTAACTAATGCTAGCTAACGCACCCGTAATTATAGCATTTACTACACTGTATTTATCCGCAAAATAAAGAGCCAAAAGGTTAGCTTATAGTAGCAGAGACAATATACTATTATAAGTGGCTATTTACTGTCCATATTTAACTGTTATACTATTATAAAACGCCGCTGCTGCTGTTTTTGCCTAATTCTTCGCTCTTCTAGTTACTCTACACTTTATTAGATTAACTATAGTCTAAAGTACTCTCTTTCCTATTTGTTTTACTACTACTTACTTTATAATTAATATAGCCTTCTATTCTTTAAATATAGTAAAAATTTATATAACTACGTTTTACTATAACGTAAAATATATATTCTTTAAGTTAACTTCTAATCTACTAGATACTATAGTGGCCCCTTTAAGGGCGAATTCGTACGCATAGGCCTAGATTATATATTTAATATCCTAATCACTGTTTTTATAACCTAATATAGTATATCTAAATTTACTAAAGTTAACTCCTTTAATGCTTTTTCCTTTATATATAGCATTAAACTCCTCCCTTACTCTCTTACGTGTTACTACGCTAATATTAGGCATTAGCATTTAAGCGTTAATTCTAGATCCTAGCTTTCTAAATCTAAGATATAATAGTTTAAAGTTAAGCTCCGCTATCCGCGCATAAACCTATAATAGTCTAATAAGAAATTATATAAGTATCTTGTTAATATTCTTATTATTTTCGCTTTTAAAACCGCTATCCTTATTAAATTTAGGTTCTAATCCTAGTTTAGGTAATTCTAATTCTAATTTAGGAGATTCCGCCCTTAACTATATTAGATTAACTCTTACTACCTTAACGCTTTCTTTATTTAGTATGCTAATAGATTTATTACCTTTTAACTCTACTTCTGCCTGCTTTAACTACTCTCTCCTTATAGCTTTTATATAATTATCTTTAATTAACTCTTCTATTGCTTATTTACGCTTCTCCTACTCTATATCTAAATCTAATGCTTTACTTATGTAATTATTGTTATTATTATTACCTTATTCCTTAGTTTTAACTATCTTTTAAATAACCTTAGCCACTTAACTAATGTTTTTATCACACCCCTCTACTAGTTATAATAGTATATTTACCTTGTCTTATCTTATTCTTAGTTTATCTAAGTGCTACTGCTGCCGTAATTATGCAATTTATTACATAGGGTATAAATATTTTTATAGCTAATTATATTATTTTACTTAATTTAAATAGCGTTTAAAAAACTTCACATTCTTATAACAGGTTACAGTCCCTAGTTTCGCTAAAAGCTTGTTAATCTACTAGATATATTTAATTCTTTCCCTATTAGTTATAGATTATTACTATGCTAAGTCAGCGACTGTTAGTTCCCCTAATATCTAATTTCGTTCTATTATAGCTAGGATCTAAATGCATAAATATACTACCCTTATTCGCTTGTAAATTATTCGGTTATGTATGTGCACCTTGTTATTAAAGAGAACAAAATCTAGTATAGCTCCTTAATTAAAATATAGATTTATATAATGTCTGTAAAACTTATATTTAACTTCTAGTATAATAGTTTTTTTTTTACTTAGTAGTTCTTATAGTTATTATAATTCTATATTTCTTATAGCTAGTTTAGTTCTATATGCCGTAGTTTTTAGAACTCTTTGTTATTTACACTATTATCTTTAGAGTTAAGTGCTATTAAGTAAAAATAGGGCTAGAAATGAATTTAACTGCGCTCCTGCTAGATTTAACTGCGCTAAGCTTATAGTGGTTTTAGGGATAATGTAAGGTTTTATTGAAATGTAGGGAGCTAGTTGCCGGCTAGCAACAGCTGTACAGGTGTAGCTCTACGGTCGGGGACCAATAGAACCACCACGTTAAATATTCAACGCAACGCAACGGAAGGTTATGGCAGTTATCAACTAATAAAATTCAATCTAGATAACTTTTACGATATCTTATATACCAATAGAATTGATTTTAGGAACGTTGTACGGGCAATGCGGCTGTTAGATTGAGAGGCCTAGCTATCTAGCTAGATTGAAAAGATCTTCTTCCTCTCGTATACCCACTAACTATATTGGTGGATTTAGGCTGCTAAAAGGGTCTTAAGGGCCACTTTTGATTTTCCGAAATTCATTTATATGTAAAATCTAAAAAATTGACTTACCACCATACAAACTAGCAACCTATATGCACTAACTTTTGGTCTAAAAAATATTCCTATATAAAATAAAAGCCCTGTCTTCTAGCTTTAATTTGCTATATGTGAAACTTTTGTATAACCTCTAGTTAAAGAGAAAATCGCTGTTAAAGATAGCTATAGGGTAACCTATGTGTAGGGTAACCTGCTTACGTTACCCTAGCTTACCTAATTACTAGTGGCGTAGTTGTGGCTACGCTTATAGCCATAACGCAATTAAATAATCCACAATTGATTTGGATTAGTCATCCACACGGTCAGTCGCAGCTATTAACAGCTGCGACGTAGCTATTGACAGCCACCTTCGCGACCGTTAACAGCTGCAGTGCAGCTGTCAGGCTTGCAATGCAAGCTAGTAATAAAAAGGTCCTTTGACTAGAAAAGGGCTAAAAATAGGTCTTATTTTTAACACCCCCTCTACAAAAGAATTACATTAAGGGTAATTAAAAGCGTACAAGGAGACTATAGGGTAAACAACAACTTTTAGATAATAACAGATAAAAGGGAAAAATAGGAAAAGATAAAAGACCCCCTTTTTAAATTCCTAGCTATTATTAAATATAGCTCCCTTTTTAGCGTTGTTTTTAGTTCCCTGTTGAAGGGATTTAGTTATTGGTTTTTAGTGATTATTAAGCCCTAAAAGCTTAATAAAAGCCTGATAAAGAGGTCTAGATAGAGGCTTTGTTAGACTATCTGCAGGCATTAACTTTGTATCTAGATATTTGATCTTAGCTAAACCCTCTAAAACCTGTTGCCTAATATAGTTAAACTTTAGCAAGGTATGCTTTATATAGCTATGTAAGGCAGGGTTATAGGCAGTGGTTATAGCGCCTTAATTATCGCAATATATCTGGATAGGGGGAGAAATAAGGGTTTTTAGCTCCTTAAATAAGCCCTAAAGCCACTGTAGCTCCCGGAAGGTCTCGCATATAGCGTCAGCTTTAGCTTCTAATGTTAATAGAGCTATCGTACTAGCTTTCTTTGATTTCTAGCTAATAGGTCCGCTAGCTAGCTTAAATAGATAAGCGTAGGTTAATTTAGAGGTCTTTTTATCCCCTGCAAAATCACTATTATAATAACCTATTAGGCTTTTACTAGCTATACCTTTAGGGTCTCCCCTATAAATAATAGCAAGGAATTTAGTCCTTAATAGGTACCTAAGCAGGTTTTTAGCTGCTTTTAGGTGCTCTATATAGGGGCTAGCTAGTGCTGTAGATAGCCACTGAAGTGTAAAGGCCACGTCTAGCCTTATAAGCAACATTAGGTACATTATAGTCCCTATAATGCACTGATAAAGCTTAATTTCGCTAGCTATTAAAAGCTTAGTTATCTGCGTAGCTAATACGCCTAGCTGAAGAGGTATGCTAATAGGCTTACTATCTAGCATATTAAATTAATTTAAAGCCTCTGAGATATACTAAGATTAGTGGATTTTTAGTATCCTTTTAGGTCTATCTTATACGATTTAAACCCCTAAGAAGAATTTAGCAGGCCCCCTATCTTCTATTGGATAGACTTTATGAAGTCCCTTTTTAAGCCTTTAGATATAAGGTAAATCCAGTCTAATTAGAAGACAATTATCTACATATGTGATAATAAAGGTTTTGGTGGAGGGATTAAAGAATATAGCTAGGTTAGATATAAGAGGGTTAAATCCTAGGGACTTTAGCACTGCTGTTAGTGCTTGTTGCCACTCCCTTAAGCTCTGTTTTAGGCCATATAAAGACTTCTATAATAGAATTACTTAATCTTTAGAGGGTTTATAGCCAAAACTTTTAGCTAATTTAGCTAGTTTAGGATTTGCTTTAAGGAATTCAATAAATCCGTCCGGAATAACCATATAAATCTGTTATTAAAGCTTGCTATTAAGAAAAGCCCCTATAAAATCGACCTGTTCGATTTCCCAGTTATTCCAAGCCACTAGGGCTAGTAAAATCCTCCAGCTAGGGGGAATGCTTGTGGCTGCAAAGGTCTCTAGATAATCTAGACCTTTGATTTGCATAAATCCCTTAGCAACGAGTCAGGCCTTGTATTTTAAAGGATTATTTTCTTTATCCTTTTTAAGCTTATAAACAAGCCTATTCTTTAGTACTTTTCGGCCCTTAGGTACTTGGTCTTTCCCTATAAATTTAAAATTACTAGCCTTTAGAAGCTGTTCGTATTCCTTATACGTAGCCTCTATCTATTTATCCCTATTAGGGCTAGATATAGCTTGCTTCCAGGTCTTAGGTTCGGGGCTATTAGGGTTGTTTTCCTTTAGCTTCTCCTGTACCTTAAAGTAGATTTCTTTTATAAAATCTAGAGAAGAAGGGGAACTAATATCAACATCTATAGGGTTAATATTAGGGTCAAAGTCGGTAATTTTGTTAAAATCCGGGTCTGGAGTCGAAATCTGATTTCCTGGTTGAGTTATGGGTGGCGCCTATACAGGAGCCTCTGGAATTGGTTCCTTAGGGGGTTGTATAGGCCCTATAGGATGTTTTTCTTAACCTATAGGGGGTTCTCCTATGTTGTCTATAGGGTAATCCTTTAAACCTTGATTTTCTAAATCATTTTCCCCCTCTAAAGGGTTATCCCCTATAGAAAGCCTAGGTAATCCTTTAGAGATAGGACCTATAGGTTCTATAATCTTAATAAAGCTAGTCTTCGTAACTAGCCTTTTAGAGGGGATGTACACTAGGTAGGTGTTAGAACCTAGTGTAGCTAATAACCTTCTAGGGATAGTCCTAGCTACTAACTTCTGGGCTTTAGGTCGTTTTTCTAGGGGGATTAGAATCTTACAGTGAGATCCTATAGCTCTAATACTGCTAATATTAGTCGTACAGGGCTAATTTAGCTCCCTAGCTAGCAGTTGTTCAGGGCTTTTATCCTTTGTGGTATTAGCAGTTATATTAACTAGGTTAACAACTGCAGGTAATATAAAACACTATAGATATAATAGTAATTTTGCCCACTGGATAGTAGCCCTTAATTAATCTAGAATAGTATGAATTAAACGCTCTGCTAATCCATTTTGCTCATGGATATAGGGACTAGAAGTTATAAATTTAATCCCTTTAGAATTTAACTAGCTTTAACAACTAGAATCGATTTCTTGGCCCCCATCGAAGTGAAGGTGCCTAGGATATTGACCTAGTTGATTTTTAAGCCCTCTAAAGAAACCCTTAATAGCCCTATAAACAGTTGGGCCTTCCTTATTAGGTAATAAGAACACCCACTTATATCTAGTCTTTTGATTAACTAGAAATAAGCAAATTAACTATTTATTATACAGTATAGGGCTAATTTTTAGCGTATCCCCCTCTATTTGATCTAGAGCTCTAGGGGGGTCAGGGATAGCTAATTTCCTAGGTCTTCTAACTGCCTTAGATTAATCACAAGCTATACATTTAAAATCTTTATCCTTAATTTTAGAAAAATCAGGGATTCCTTTAGTTATAAGGCTTATTTTCTTTAGCAAAGGAAGCCCTAGGTGCCCTAATTGTATATGCCATAGGCCAGCTAGTTCTAGTAATCATTAATATTAAAGATCCTTAGGGCCTAAATTAGGGTCTAGATTTAGGTCTAGATTAGGGCCCTCTCCATCAGTCCCCTACTAGGCCCCCTAAGAACCACAGGCCTCTTAGGGAGGTATTAGGGACCTTTTTCCATCACTAAGGCCCTCTAACACCCCTAAATCTATTTCCTTAGATTTATAAGGGACCTAACCTGGGGCTATAGGCGTTAGAGAAGGGACTAAATCCCCTAAATCATCCCGTTCAATTTCTTTAACATCATCATCATTTTCGTTGATTTCAGCGATTTCGTCCAAATTAGAAGCCCAATCCGGCTTTTTAGAGGGAATTTAAACCTCTATAGGGTAGCTATGACCCCTAAAGCTAGCATAGGTAAAAGGTCAGATAAAATGAGATTCTTTGTTATAGGGCCCTTTATGTAACCTAGGTGTAGTTTGGTTTTTAACGTGAAAGAAAAAACCATGTTTTTCTATATCTAGGGTAGTAATACAAGACCTATCTTTAAGATAAAGGTGGTTTTTTATAAAGCAACCGCCAGATATATAGTGAATAAGGCCACTAACTATATTAACATTAAGCTGAGGAAAATATAGAGCGTCCTTTAGCACTAAGGTCCTATATTTATTGGGTTTCTTTTAATATAAGACCTTAAAAACAGCACTACCATGGCCCTTAGGATAAATAGGACCACCACTAGTTACAATAGGGTCGGATTCCCCCTTTTTATAAGGGGTATAATCCCTAAAGACCTCCCTAGAATTAACTATATGTACAGTCAAACCTATATTATATAATAGGGCTTTTTTCATATCTTTACTATAATAATTAAAACCATTTAAGGAATTAATTTCTTGTTTTTCATTATCCGAATCACTAGAGCTAGAATTAGAGCTACTATCGCTAGAGCTCTTATAACTAGTCTTGTAATTGCTAGGTTTCTTATACGGATCAAGGGCTCCGTTAGAAAGGTTGTAATTGCCTAGCATAAAAGAACCCTCTGTAAGCTCTTTATTTTCCTTTTTATCTGATTTTTGACCCTTTTGCTTCTTTTTCTTCTTATTAGAATTAGAAGAGCCCTTATTTTCTTCAGAGCTTTCTTTCTTCTTCTTTTGACCTTTAGGGGCCTTTTCCTTGTCTTTACCACCCTTTTCTAGGTCTTTAGCCCTATGATTCAGGGCTTTGGATACTGTAGATGATTTATCCCTCTGTTTAGCTAGAAGGTCTGCTATTAGAAATTAAAGATTTAGGGCATCTAGGGGAGCCCCTATAGCCCTATTCGTACGCATACTAAATCGTTGCCTCTTAGCCCACTAAGGGAAGGTTGATTTTAGGGATTGAAGATATTAATTAACCTAATCTATAGGATTAATCAGGACCCCTGAAATTGATAATCTAGCTAGTAGATTATTAAAGACTGCATTAAAGGCTTCTAAAGTCCCCTTAAAACCATGAAAATTCAGGTTATGAAATTCAGAATATAGGGACCCCCTCTGGATTTTAACGCTATGTGAATACTGCCATACAAGTAAGTTATAGGCTTCTTTAGGTGATTTTTGCTAAGTTATAGCGGCTTAGGGGCCTTCTGTACAGCTATCCCTTAGTAACATAAGGATAATAGCTTAGTTAGCGTCCCCTAGCGCCCTAGAAATATCCGGATTATCTAGAAATTCAGGCATGCCTAAAGCTCTAAATTAGATAGCTAGGGCTTGTTTCTATTGATCGAAATTTTCAGCTCCTTTAAGCTTAGCAGTCTCTAGGAAGCTATAAACCCTCTTATTAAATTCCTTAATAATTAAATTATTAAAGGCAGCTTGTATAGAGCTAGATTTAGGGGCCTTATCTTGAATAGGCTGCTGAACTTGCTCCTAACTAGCAGGCTTAGTAGCTTCCACACCCTCTATGCCTCTATTATTAATAGCTATAGTTAAAGCCTCTAGCTTCTGTAATAATAGATTAATAGCATCTTGTTGCTTAATAACTTGCTCTTTTAGCTAGTTATTTAGAACCTCTTGCGCACTAAGATTAGGGGCTAAAGACCCCTGACCTTGTTAATTAGTATCTATCTTCTAATTTTATAGAAGGGAAGTCTTCTATAACCCACTAATTTTCCTTTTTATAGAAGGGAAAGCTTCTATATCGCTCGCGCGCTTCCTGTTTTATAGAAGGGAAGTCTTCTGTAACTATAATAATTCCTTTTTTATAAAAGGGAATAGCTTTTATCTCGCGGGTCCTTCCTTTTTATAGAAGGGAAGTCTTCTATAACTATACGCAAAGTGCACTAGAAAGAATTTTATAGTAATAGGCTAGGCTTATAACCTATTGAAATGTAGGGAGCTAGTTACTAGCTAGTAATAGCTGTATAGGTGTAGCTCTATGGTTAGGGACTAATAGAACCACCACGTTAAATATTCAACGTAACGCAACGGAAGGTTATAGTAGTTATTAACTAATAAAATTCAATCTAGATGACTTTTCACGATATCTTATATACTAATAGAATTGATTTTAGTGACGTTGTACGGGCAATGCGGCTGTTAGATTAAGAGGCCTAGCTATCTAGCTAGATTAAAAAGATCTTCTTCCTCTTATATACCCACTAACTATATCGGTGGATCCGGGCTGCTAAAAGGGTCTTAAGGGCTACTTTTGATTTTCCGCAAAATTCATTTGTATGTAAAATCTAAAAAATCGACTCACTACCATACAAACTTGTTAAAAATACATAAGGCTTTGTAATCCTAGGTGCAGATGGATCGGTCCACTCTTTTGAATTTTTTAGTTATTTCGGCAGGGTTCGAACTCGTAACCTT
>JFGW01000471.1:0-16545 GCA_000729825.1 Epichloe sp. AL9924
CCTATGTGATGATCTAGGCTTTGCCTAGACCTAGCAATATAGGTGTCAATTGTATAAGTAAATGATAACTTGTACAATACGTATTCTTTTGTTGCCTATGGCGCAGATGGATTAGGCACATCACCCACATGGTGGCGCAGACACCCGCGATTAGCCCTTAGGGCTAGACCATGACAGTTATATAGTATAAGAGGCTTTCTAATATACTAAGACTAGGTAGTTATTCCTTAGAAGCTTATCTTATAATAAGAGCTTTTATAGCTATATTATAATAATTTACTAGTAAGTTACTTTAGGACTAAGTATACTCTTAAGCTATTAAAGTATTACTTTTAGTAGCTAGCTATAAGTAAGTTTATATTAGATTATATTATAAGCTATAAGATTTACTAATAAGTAATAGCTAGAAAGTATTACTTATATAAAAGCCTTAAATCCTTACTAATACTAAGGTAACTATAAGTAAAGATCTTAATAAATTTTATTATAAGGTTACTTATTATATAAGTAAGTAAGTAAAAAACTAATATAATTCTAGTAATTATAAACTAATTTACTAAGTACTTTATTTTCTTACTAATAATTACTATAATTAATATAGCTAAATTAGTAAAGCTTTTTTATAAAAAAATTAAACTATAATTTAAGGCACTAGAGGGTATTATATTTAATAAAGGATTAGTCTTTATAAGCTAATTCTAGATAGACCTATACTACTTATGATATATAAAATATAAGCTTTTTATAGTATTTTACCCTTAAACTAATAAGTAAATAAAGAAAATAAACTAAGTGCTTAAGTATTATTTATAATATTTTATTATAAAAAACTAGTAAATATAGCCTAAGTTACTTCTAATAGCTTAATTTACTTATAATAATATAGTAAATAAAACTATAAAATACTCTTTAAACTACTTTTTTATAAGCTATTTACCTAAGTTTTACTTAGCTCTTAAGGATAAGATTAAGGAAAAGAAAGTACTAGAAGCTTATATATATATTATAAAGTTACTTAAAGTTAAGAAGTAACTAAAGTAAAACTAAGTAAAAGCTACTAAAACCTAGGTAAAGTACTATACTAAATATTACTAGCTATTAACCTTAAAAAAAGGTAACTTAATATTATTATTAGTAAAGAATATTAGGCTTAAAGAGGTAAAATAAAAGCTAACCCTTAGGTTTATTAGGTTATTTTAAATACTTAATACTATAAGTAAATAAGTATACTAACTTATATTACCTAAAAAATATAGTTAGCTATATAATATATTTTATATTAGCTTACTAAAGCTATAAAAATACTATAAAAATACTAGGGAAAAGGAAATACTAATACTAAACCTTAAGAATAAAAATAATAAGTATAAAATTAAGAAAGTTAAAAACTATAAGAAAACTTATAAAGGTAATTAATACCTAGTAAAATAAAAGGGTTAGTATAGTAAATATAACTAGTAAGTCTTAGTAAAAAATATAGAAAGCACTTAATATATAATTTAGGTATTTTACTAAAGTAAATTAAATAAAAAAGGTAGTAAGATATAAGTAAGTTATAAGTAAAGAGATATAAAGTTCTTATAAAAAAGGCCTAGCCTTATTAGCTACTATTATACTCTAAAATAAATAACTTAAATAACTTAAATTACTTAAATTACTTACTGAAAAAAAAAACTTTACTTAAAGTAAGGGAAAAGTTAGGGGAAACCCCTTTATTATAGCTTCCTTATATATAAGAACTATACCTTTATAAATAAGGTACTTACTTTAATTCTTATCCTTTATAATTACCTTTTATTGATTTTTATAATTTTTTTGCATCATATAATTGTTTACGCTAGTTAGCAATTTATGCTATTTACTAGTACTCCTGCGGTGGTATTTGCTTTGTAGTAGGAAAACCGTACTAGGTTGCTAGTTATATAGATAACTAGTTAGTTACCTAGTTAGGTGAAAAACCTACTACGATTTAATAGAAGCTATATACATGGTTCTAACTCGTGTGTGTTTGTTACCTAAGCTAGTTATTGATTTTTAAAATTTTTTTTGCGTTATTAGTTATAGCTAATGCATTTAATTTATTATAACACATAATTATTACTAGCAATACCTAGCTAGTAAAATAATTAATATCTAAATACTTATAGCTATAGTAATAAATAAAACCTGTAATAAGTATAAGCTCTAAGGTTATTAGGCAATTGTACTCGTGTAATGTAATTGTTTTGTAATTGTTTTGTAATTGTTTTGTTTATTTTTATATCTAACTTATAATTAAAGATATTATCCTAAAAATTACGTAATCTTATAGAGTAAAATTCTAAGAAAAATACTACATATAAAAGTGGGTCTAAAGGTGGATCGTTCGGCCGTAAATTAGAAAAACAACATTTGTACCTGTTTTTAGTGCTAAAATGTAATTATTTTTAGTATTTCTAATTACAAACAAACGACCTACTTTTATACCTACTTTTATACATAGTGTTTTTCTTAGAATTTTACTCTATAAGATTACGTAATTCTTAGGATAATATCTTTAATTATAAGTTAGATATTAATTATTTAAGAAAAACAAACAATTACAAGATGTAATTGTTTACAATCCTCTGAAGGTTATAAATACAGGGGGCTATAAGGTTAAAGTAAAGTTTATAATAAAGTTTATAGCTACGTTAGCATAAGAGTTATAATTTGTAACTATAGTTAAACTTAAATTCGTTTGAGTTTTACTTATAGCATAAATTAACGCGATTCCCCCTTTCTCTGTAACTGTGTTTGTGTTAAGAACTGGCCTTATGGCTTCTGCTTATAAGCGTTTAAAGTGAGAATATTATTCTTATAGAAGAAGAAAGAAACTACACTAGTGGTTACACAGCGCCCGGATTTATAGTAACTTATGCGTAGCCTATGCGTAGTCTACGTGTAGCCCTAACCTAGCTGTATATAGTCTGCGTACTTTCTAGAGCTAGACTTAACCTAAGCTTATAGCTTAAGTCTATAATATACCCCCTTACTTACCTCTCCCTTCTCCCTTTTAGTTAAAAATAAGTAAGCAATAAGATTATAGTCCCCCTACATGTAGGAACTAACTTTAGTGTGGGTAGAGACTATATCCTATTAAGTAAGGTGCTATTTAGTGTAGGTAAAGACTACATCCTATTAAGTAACGTGCATTACAGGGCCTTAGGTCCTCTATATAGGCTATAAATTTTTTTAGTATAGGTCCGCCCCACTCTAACCTTCTTTATTGCGTAGGCGGATTCACTTTACTCTAACCCTGCCTCTAAAAACACTAGCCTACCCTATTTCTATACCTATTACTAGCTATCTTTATGCCTTACTTACTCCCTTACCTTCACTACTATTTTATAATTTTACCTTTACTTACAAAATCCTAACTTTACCTTAAGTAACTCCCTTATTACTAACTAGCTATTATATAATTACGTAATATATCTCCCCTATTTATTCCTAGCCTGCCTTTTAAATATAAATAATATATACTCTAACTAGAGCTAGACCTTATACCTTTAGAAATATAAATATTCCTATTACCCCCTAAGAAACTTATATCCCTTATCCTTATTATTATTATAATGCCTTCCCTTTATGCCTTTCTTATCTCCTTCTATTAATCCTAATACCCCTAATAAACCTCCCTTTTGCGTCCTATCCGCACCTAATTATAACTAATATTATTATAGTCTTTAGCTAAGCCACTACTAGCGTGCCCCTACCCCTACCCCTCCCTCCTCCTTGCCTAGGTAAAGGCATATACCTAGGTAAATATATTCTTAAAGGTAACTTTAATAATAAGGCACTTTCTAATAGCAAAGAGTATAAGTTTCCCTATAGCCTATATATAAATAACCTTTATACTAAAGGAGAGCATACTTATGCCCTAGGGCTAAACTAGGCCTATAGCCTATGTAGCGTTGCCTATTGCTTATGTGTCTAGGAGATATACCTATATAGCGCTAACCTAAAACTCTATTATGCTTTTAAATATCTTAAAACCCTCTTAGCTACTAATAAGGCTATTAAAATCCTAGCTATAAAGCAAACTATATTTATTAAGGGATAACACGCTATTTTAACTAAAAATTTTATCTATTACTATAAGCGTTTTAATAGTATACTTACTATAGCTTATATTAATCCTACTAAGGCTAAACCTCTAGTATTCTCCCCTATAGGTACTGCCTATGCCTAGGGCGCCTCTAAGGTATAATAACTTATGCTTACCTAGCATATACCTACCTGCTAAGGCTATAATAACCTAGTAGCTAAATTCTTTTATAGAATAAGGACTATAAATAATAACTTAACCTAGTCTCTTTCTGCGTAAGAGGCAGGTAATACCTAGGTGTAGTAGATATTATCTAAGACTTATACCCTAGCTAAAACCGTGGCGGAGTTAGCCTATACCCTTGCTAAGGAACGATATTAGCGTGAAAACACTTATAATAACCCCCCCCCTTCTTAATTGCTTTTTACTATAGTAGAAATTTAGCGCTAAAGCGTGCGCACACTAGAGCAAAACTAGGTGCCTTAATTTTTTATAGCTAAATTAAAATATACCTTTTTAGGACTATTATTTGTCTGTATATTACCCTATTATAATTCAAATTAGTTAAGTGCCTCTATATCTTGTATACTTTCTAATAGTTCCTAAGTTAGCTAAATATACCCTTTTTACTTAACTAAGACATTCTAGTTTAATCCTTAACCTAGCGCGTTTTTAGCTATAAGAATTTCCTCTACCTAATACTCTAAGAGATTATTATTAGCATCTATTATAATAAGTTCTAGTAGTAGCTATTTATTAGCTAGTTTCTAGTTTAGTAAGGGGTTATCCGCTGCACACTACACTAGATTAATATAAAAGATAGGATATAGTCCCCTTAGAATATCTAGTTTAATAGTTAAAGGTATAGGGACCTTAAGCACCTTATACTTAGCTATAACCTAGTCTAACTTCTTATATAGTTAGTTTATTTTAATATTACATAGACTAAGCTACACATAGTCCCTAACCTAGAACCGCTCTACTAGCCTATAGCTACTATTTATCTCCTCCTATTACCACTGCTAAATAAAAGCTATTATAGCCTACGTTAAATCTATACTATCCTTTAGGTGTTATAAGAAGGCCTAAGCCCTTCCCTTAGCTAATATTATAAATAGTCCTGTGGTAAATGACTCCTAAATTGCAGGCATATTAAACCTATATAAGGCTATGTTTATGCTTACTCTAGTTACTAATAAGTCCCTATTATTTAATACTAGTTAATAGGCTAGCAGATAGTCTAGCTATTTAAACTAGGAGAAAGATAGCATTACTTATAGAACCGCTTATACCTCCTAGTTAGCCCTCTCTATGCTACTATCTATTTATAGGTAGTGTAATATAGAAAGTAATTATTATATACTAACTCCCTTATAGAGTTTAGTCTAGAAATTACTAAGCTAATCTAACCTATAGTCTATAATAATTTGTGTAGGGAACCTATAGAAGCGCTACTAGTAATGCTTAAATTGTTCCGCATATGCCTTAGCTGCTATTAATGTTATTACCTCTAACTAAACATACTTAGATAGCTAATCCGTAATAACCATTAGGAACCGTGGCTGCTCTTAACCCTAGGCTAGAAGGTTAGTTATAAAGTTAATAGATATTTGCGACTAGTACCTATCTAGCGGTGGGATTAGTTTTAACAAGCCTTATTATAGTTACTAGCTCTTCCTCCCTCTATAATAGTAGTAGTTCTATATAAAACAAGCTATATCCTGCGATATACTATCCTAATAGAAGTCCCTTTAAAGCGCTTTAAAAGTTATATTCTACCCTAGGTAACCTAATAAGGGTGAGTTATAAACCTATTGTATTAATGTTATGGTTAGTGGTTCCTATTTAGGAACCTATATCTGCCCTTAGAATTAAAGTGCCCCTTTTACGCTAATCTAATAGTCCGCAATTTACTCTCTTGTGTTAGCGGTATCTAGGAATTTCCTAGCCCTTATTACCACTGCATTAACCTATAACTTATAAGCTTTATCCTAGGTTATAAACTAGTCCTATAGGGATTAGAGGTGTTTATCTATAAACAATAACTTGCTAGTAAGAAGACTCCTTAATAGGGCTAAACTAGTATCTATAATAACCCCCTTTATTACTACAATAGGCTTAAGGCAAACGCGTGGTTATTCCTTCTTAAAGCTAAATTTTATAGGGCTTATTATAAATTAAATAATTAAGGTTTTTGCTCTGTCTATTTCTAGCCTATCCGGATAACATCGCGATAGCGCGTCTAGTTGTTCCGCTTATATGCCTAGCCTATATTATAGGTAGAAGTTAAAGAGTGCTAGAGTCTCTGCCTATTATGCCTGTTATTCTAATATCTCCCTTAGCACTATAAAGTACTTAAGGTTTTTATAGTCTATTAATATTATAAACAGTTTACTTACACTCTAAAGCTTTACTAACTATACCTTAAGGTAGGAAATAATTGCTAGTAGTTCCTTATTATAGATAGTGTAATTCCGTTAAGTAGCCTATAATTAAGCTAAATAGTAGGCTACTAGGTGTAAGATACTATTATTACTAAACTAAGAGAGATAACCCCCTAATGCTATACTAGAATAATCCGCCTTTACTAACGTGTCTTTCTTAGGATCCTATTAAGTTAGGATTAAGTATAATATAAAGGCTACCTTTAATGCCTTAAAAGCCTTATTATACTTCTCTATTTAGTAGAATAAGGCTCCTTTCTTTGTTAAGTTAATTAGAGGGCTTACTAAGTCTAAGAATTTTAGTATAAAATCACAGTAAAAGTTAGTAAACCTAAGAAACCCGCGGACTCCGCGGACCCTTATTAGCGCCTTCTAATCCTAAATTACTATAATCTTCTCCCTATCTAAGTAAATTACCTTCCTTACCTAGATAATAAACCTAAGGTATTTAACCTCCTTAGTCGCAAACATATATTTCTTAATATCTAGGTTTAGACTAGCCTGCTATAGTCTAGATAGCACGCCATAAACCTTCTATATATAGTCCTTTTATAATCCACTTAAGTAAACTAGGACATTATTAAGATACGCAGTAATATAATTACCTAGAATACCGCTTAAGGCGCTATTAATATACCTTTAAAAGGTTATAGGTGCGCTTACTAACCTAAAGGGGCATACTAACTACTTAAATAAACTAAACCTTATGCAAAATACTATCTAGTGTTCTTTGCTTTTAGTAATATATATATAGTAAAATGCTAATTATATGTCTAGCTTTATAAACTACCTTGCCTCTAATAATAAACGTAGTGTCTCCTTTACTAATAGCAAGGGGTAATAGTCCTATTCTATGATTTTATTTAGGGCGCAATAGTTTACATAGAACCTCTAATTACTACTAGGTTTCTTTACTAATAACACTAAGGCTACTGCTAATAATAAACTCACTTAGATCTAACCCTTATTTATTAAGTCTATTACCTGCTTTTAAATCTTAAGTAAATGCTCCTAGGGCATGTTATATAATAGTGCCTATAGCAGGTTAGGTTCGTTTTTATCCGTATTATACCTAAGGCAAATATAGTGGTCTAACTTTCCTTAGTGTAGTAGTAGAATATTTACCTTACTTTCCTAAAATAAATCCTTAAAATCCTAAAGCGCCTCTAGTAAGGAAGCAAGAAGCTCCTCCTCTATAGCCTTTAGGGTCGTATTAATTTGTAAAATAGATATAATTTCCCATAGGCTTATAGCGCAAAGCTAAATATATTCCTTCTGTCTCTTTGCTTGCTATACTATCCTAGTGAAGGTTAAACCTAAGATAGATATTATAGGTTAATTAACCTTTTTGTTAACTATAGCCTAGATACGTAAACCATTTGCCAATTCCACGCATACCTGTTAGTGTGTTATATCTAAGGTGATTTTATTCCATTCTATCTATAGTGTACTAAGGATAAGTTACCTTATTAGTCCTAGGATTACATATGCCATAATTAGCGTTTCCTATCTATCTAAATCTAACCAAAAACAAATAATATGCGATATATATAATTGTTTCTTATAGCTCTCTTTTCCCCCTTATTTTACACTAATAGCTATACAAACTAACCTCTTGGTTAGAAGAGGGAGGCATTCTAATTAAAGCTTTTAGACTAAGTATTTACTTATAGTAGCGTAGTAGTTATAGCCTATATTAACTTAAGCATCTATAAAGGTAGTCTTATTAATTAAAGCAAGAACTAAGAAGGGGAATAAATCTATATTATTCTAGATCTCTTTGTAGTCCTTATTAGTAATAACTATATACTATAAAGCCTCTTTATGCCTTCTTTCCCTATCCCCTATTAAATAACTTAATAATAGGGTTACTCTTTTCCTAACTATACCATAGACTTAATGTTTAAGTCTATAGAAGTTATGTTCTCTGTGTTACAAATGTTAATAGAGGACTTCTTCTACAGCTAGATAGCAGGGCATAAAGAGCATGCTATAACAAAATGCTTAGAGGAGCTATATTATATATATTTCCCCTTATCGCAGCGCGTATTAAGCATGTCTTATATAACCTATTTAGCCTATTTACTGCCCCCTTTATTACCTAACCTTTAGCGTCCTATAAACTTTCTAGACCCTTATTAGGTCCCTGTTATAGCTATAGATTAAATATCTATTATTAGCGTGTCCTTATTATACGCCTTAGTCTTGTTTAGGTTAGGCGCCTAATTACTATATTTCCGCGTCCAGTGTCTTTCCTCTAATTAGTAGGACTTAATATCTAGCGCAATGCTTTAATAGCAGGCTATTGTAGAAACGTAATTAGCCTAGGGTATATCCTAACTTACGCTATAGTCTCTTATTTATTTATTAAGCGCTATACGTAGCTTAGATAACTTTACTAAATCTAACTAATTAAGCCCCCTAGCTAGAGCTAATTTCTGTTTAAAACGAATATAGAAGTCACTAAATTGCTTATTTTATTATTACATTAATTAATTAAGTTCTATAATAGCTAATTCCTATTAATAAGGGTTATTAAACATCTCCCTAAGGTATTTAAGAAGCTACTCTAGGCAATAGTTAAGTAGATGGCCCTTTTTAAAGAAGGGTGTAACCTATGCCTATACCTTAGGAGATAGGTTCTAGTAAATAAATCACTACTAGTCCTGTTTATTACTAATAAAATCCTTATCTATAAGTAACTTATAGGCTATTAGGCCTTTCTAAGCTATAAATAAAACCCTATTACTATTAAAGGGGGGCCTAGTAGGAAGGGGTTTTTACTTAGGCTAAATTAGTGTAGGTGCTATATTATACTTATTAGTTAAGTACTTAATCTGCCTTACCTGCTGTTTAAGTAAGTGTCGTAATATTACTAACTTATTAGTATTTATCCTATCCTATGGCAATAGTATATCTACTAGTTAATGTGTTTCTATAGTAAAGAACAATATATGTTAAGAACTAGCCTTATAGCTTCTGCTTATAAGCATTTAAAGTAAGAATATTATTCTTATAGAAGAAGAAAGGAACTACACTAGTAGTTATATAGCGCCTGGATTTATAGTAACTTATGCGTAGCCTATGCGTGGTCTACGTGTAGCCCTAACCTAGCTATATATAGTCTATATACTTTCCGGAGCTAGACTTAACCTAAGCCGCACATAGTTCGCGTACTTTCCGGAGCTAACTTAACCTGAGCCGCACACAGTCCGCGTACTTTCCGGAGCCAGACTTGACCCGAGCTTATAGCTCGAGTCCATAACAGTTTGTTCTATCTCTCTATATCTCTTCTATCTTGCAGCTTACCACTTATGCGTAAGCTAGTTATAATGATTTTTTTCCCCTCTAATTATCCCCGTTTTCTTTAATCTAGTTCCTAAATCCCTTAATTATGCAATATAGTTACAAACCCTAGCTTAAATTAAAACCCTAGAGCTTTAGGTATTCTGTAAGAACAATGATAGCTAGGCAAGAGGTATAAGGGCTCTAGTATATTAACTAAAGCTTGCTAGGTCTAAGTGTGTTATACGTGTAAGTCACTAACTTATAGCTAGTGGCTTACTAGTGTTACGTAAACCTAGCCCTAAGGTTTAGCTTACTTACAGGGTGCGCTAGTGTACCTTACATTATAAGTAAGGCCTTATAATTACCCCCTTACTTTTAGCTAGGCTTTTAAATAGCTTTTACTAGCTATCCTATAGCTATTTACTAAGTAATAACTATATTAAAATAATAATAAATAATAAATAGCACTTAAGTATAAATTTACCTATAACTCCTTATTATATTATAGGCTTTTTCCTCCTATAAATATAGTACCTTTTCTTAAAATATTATTATACCTTAGGTTACTATAACTTTTACCTTATTAATTACTATACCTTTACTATAAATATAAATATAATTCCCTTAAAAGAGTATAGCTATATATACTGTTTATATACTAAGTATATAAATTTTAAGAAAAGCTTACTATTTAAGCTAGAATTACTATAAATTAACTATTAATTCCCCTAGGATTTATTTACTATTACTTCTAAGATAAAGTATTTTAAGTAATGTATTTAATACTATAAGTATAGTAATACTTATAACACTATATATATTATTTACACTAGGTAGCTTTCTATATAGCTATTGCTAGTACTCTAGCTACTAAGTTAAGAAGAAAAACCCTCTTATATCTTTAATTAGGTTAGCACTAGCCTTATTACAAGCCTACGCCACATAGTATATAGCTATTTATAGGTGTTTATTACTAGCTTACGCTAGCCTTATCCTATAAGAGTAAAAAGGAAAAAGAAAGGAATTACTATAATAAGAGTCTTTAGTCTCTCTCTAGTGTAAATCTAGTCTTACTATATGCTTACCCTAGGCCTCCTTATTTTATTTTAAAGCGTGGTAAATTTAGGTTTATTATAGCACTTTACTTTTTATTTACTTTTATACTAATACTTTTAATGCCTTACTTTTTAGCTATTTCTAACTTACCTTTAGCTTATAGGTGTTATATAGCCTAAGTACTTGGCTTTATTTATGTGCTATAAGGGGAGGGCAGTCTTAGCCTAGGTCTACCTAAGGCTTAGGTCTAAATCACTCTTAGATTATCTATTTAGCAGACTTTGTTATGCTTCGTTTTTCGATCTGCAGCTATGATTCACTCCCCCTTATAACACTATAACTATACTACTTTTCTTTAGTCTTTTAGTCTCTTATTACTAATATTTTATATAGGCTATACTTACTATAAAGAGCAATTTTCGAGACCTTTTATTTATCCTTAATTAGGTTTAAAGGCTTATAAATACCCTTAGTAATAGATATAAGAATAACCTTAAGGACTATATATTTTTAAAGGAAACTTACTTTTATTTTACTAAGTACTACCTTAATTTAATAATAGGGTTTAATTATATAAATATAGTATACTATATTATATTTAGCTTAACTAAGGCTATAAAGGTTTATTAAGTCTATATTTTCCTTACTTATTCCCTAGTTTTTTACTTATATTTTAAGGTAAAATACTTTTATTTTATACTAGTAATATATTATTTTTTATTAATAATTATTAGTATTTATATTCCTAAGTCTTATCCTAAGGATAGTAAGTTACTATATTTCTATTTTATTTTATTACTTATTTACTAACTTTTTAGTAACTAAACTATTATAAGCTTATAGTTACTTAAGGGGTAAAAATAACTTTATATTCATAGTTATATAACCTAGGTTTTATACCTTAGGTGTTGGTGCTACCAAGGATATTGTAACGTAATGCACTAGTGCACAAAGGGGTCTCTTTAAAGGTATATAATTAGTTAACTAAAGGAAGCTATCTAGAGGGTTATGTAGCTATAGGAAAAAGGGGATTATAAGTCACGTGTATGCCTCGCGTATAGATATAGCTAATTACGTTATAGTATTGCTATATATGCTTTACTTTCCTTAATAGTTAACCTATTATTAACCTAGTTATTATAATACTAGTAACTTTCTTTTTTTAAAAGAAAAGTAAGGAAAAGTAAATATAAATATTAAGAAAGGAAAGAAGTAAGTCTAAGATATATATAACTTACTTATAAGCCTATTATAAGAAAAGTAAGCCTAGATATTAAATTTAGGCTCTTATTAGTTATTAATAAAAGGGAAAAGAAAGGGAGGTTAATCCGCGGATTAGAAAGCAAGTAGGATTAAGAGCTTTAAAAGCTTAAAAAACATAATAAAAACAAAACTAAACATAAGTAAATCTAATTAGTAAATACAAGCCTCTTATTAGCTTAGGTAATTATTAACCTAGACTTTTTTATCTAGTTTATCTAGTCTTTAGCCTCTTTACCTAGCCTTTAACATAAATTATAGCTTTATTTATATTAATAAAGGTCTTAAGGCTCTTATTTAAAAATACCTTTATTATTACATTAGTAAGGTTATTATTTCTATTAATCTAGCGGATCTTGTAGATCTCGCGGCGCTTATATAATTACTAAAGGGCTATAATATTAATTATAAGGCATTTCTCTTTTATAGAGCCTAGCTTTATAAGGCACTTATATAATAAAAAAGAGTCTATATAAATAATTATAGGGATATAATTAATCTTTAGTTAGTTTATAATTATATATAAAGTTATAGTAATTACATAGGCTATATTAGCACCTTATACTATTATATATAATTTAAAGGCAAGGGCGCTATAGGTTATATATTTGCTCTTTATTAAGCTATATATAATAATATTACCTTTTAATATAAACGCGTTCTCTTATACCTCTTTATTACTAATAATAATTATATATTCTATCTAGGAACTTAAATCTTTATTATTAGTAAGAGATCTATCTATAAATATAAATAACTTTGCGTTTTTAAGGTCTAGAGGGATATAGTATAAACCTTACTCTTAATATTAGATTTGCTAATTAAGGCGTTTATTTAATTAAGTTATATTATTAGTAGTTAAATCCTAGTGTTATACGATAATTAAGGGATTATAGAGGGCTTTAGGTTAATAGATAGTTATAATATAACTTCCTTAGGCTTACTATTTAATATAATCTTACTTTATAGTTATTACCTTTAGGTTAATTTACTTAATCTTCTTACTTTAACCTTTCTAATATAGTTCTATTAAATTATTAGTGTTTTATATAAGGATATAACTATTAAAGATAAGGGGATTCTTAGCTAATAGCTTTTGCTTTAGTTTTACTAAGAAATTCGCTTTCTTAAGTTCTCTTTCTTTAAGGTTATAAAAGTCTTAGTTACTAAGGCCTAGTATATTATTAGTTTACATACTAACTACTTTAAAGAGGTTATTTTTATCCTTAGCTATAATTAATAGGTATAGATTATAGGTTAATATAATTATCTTAAGCTAGTCTTTATAATAATAGAAATAAGTTACTTACTAGTAGGTTCTTACTTTAGTAATTTTATATAAAGGCTTAATAACTTCTAATATTATGCCTTTAGGAAATAAATATATAATTTACTCTAGTAGTATTATAATAATTATCCTAGTGAGTTCTATTTTTAATTAAATATATGCTTATATAATATCTTAAATCTAAAGGATAATTCCTTATTATCTAAGCAATAGTGAGATTACTATAATTAATTACTAACTTAAATATTAGATTATTAGTAATTAGGTTAGGATTACTTTCTTTCCTTTATTATTTATTCCTTAAATTATAAGCTATAATTTCTTATATAGTGTTATAGTTTCTTTACCTTTAATTTCTTTAACTATATAAGATTTAAAGAGTCTCTTACTACTATATTTTATTAGATTAAAAAGCATAAATCTAAATATATTATAGGCTTATAAAGCATTAATTTCTACCTAGTTTAATTACTTAAAGGGTTTACCTAGTGTTATAATTTTCCTTTCTTAATATAACTAAAGGGCTAAATTTTAATTAGCTTTTTCCTTTACTATAAGAAATACTTTACTTAGTGTTTTATTAGATATAAGTTCCTTTATTAAAGCTTTATTTTAATCTTTATTTATAAGAAATACTATTATACTAAATTTATATTTAGTATTTTAGGCTTTATATTTCTCTTAGTTAAAATAAACTATAAGTTTCTTTTATAGTTTACTATATTTTCTTTTAGCTTATAGAACTTTCTTATTTCTTTTTAAAGCTTTAAAAGTAACTTCTTTAGTAATAGGTTTATTATTTCCTATAGCCTAGTCTTTATCTTTAGGTATTAATTCTTAGAGTTCTTTAACTTAGTATAAGTTATAGTAATATAGTTTAACTACTATTAACTAGAATTTAGTTAGTCCTTAAGGCATTTAAAGGGTATAGGTCTCTCTATTAGTAGTAAGAAGCTTATAAGGTTTATACTATTTATTCTTTTCTCTCTAAACGTATATATTTAACTATAGTAAAAGCTAGTGTATAGGTAAGGTATTTAGGCTATTATAGGTTTATAAAGCATTATAAACTTATTACTTTACTAGAAGTTATTAGACTTTATTAGTAGCTTTATAAATTACTTTAGCTTATTAAATAACAAATACACTTAGTAGTAACTTATTAGTTATCTATAGGTATATACTAAAGATAAAAAGGGTTAGTATAAGGCTATTTAGGCTTACTAAATCCTTTATAGCTTTTATAGCTATTTAAAGGCATTATTTAAGTGTAAGTTCTTAGCCTATAGAGTTTATAATAATTATATAGGCTTATCTTAATAGTCTATAGTAACGCTTAACCTTTCTAATACTATTATAAGCTTTAACTAAGACCTTATTAATCTTAATTAATAGTAATTATATATAATACTTAAATTCTAATAATATAAAGTTCTTTCTAGTATTATAAATAATCTAGTCTAAGGGACCTAAGTATATATTAATCTAGTATTTACGTAAAGTGTTTTAAATATTATAGCCTTTCTACTTATTTAAATTAAGGAATTAGGCTACTTAAAATAAAGTTATAGAGTTAATAATATAAAGAATTAGTTAGCTATTAATCTAAATAATATTAATAATAATCCTATAGTTAAATTTATAATTATCTTTAACTATAAACTTAAATTTACCTAGGGCCTTTCTATTTATTTAGTAATAGTAGCAAATTTTAGTTAATTATTTAATAGCCTTACTTTTAATATTATCACTAGCTTATTATAGTATCTTTATAAGCTATTAAACTAAAGGGTAACTAAAATAATAATATAATTAATAGATTTCTATTTCTAACAGGTAAAAAGCTACTATTTCTTTAGCTTCTAGAGTTTACTAAGGATATCCTTATTTCCTAATAATAGGAATAGTCTTATTACCTTAGATTAATATATTTATAAGGTTATTGATTTTTAAAATTTTTTTTGCGTCATTAGTTATGGCCAATGCATCTAATTTATTATAACATATAATTATTACTAGCAATACCTAGCTAGTAAAACAATTAACATCTAAATACTTATAGCTATAGTAACAAATAAAACCTATAATTAGTACAAGCTCTAAGGTTATAAATACAGGGGGCTGTGAGGTTAGAGTAAAGTTTACGATAAACTTTATAGCTACGTTAGCATAAGATATAGTTATAATTTATAACTGCAGTTAAACTTAAATTTATTTAAGTTTTACTTATAGCATAAATTAATATAATTCCCCCTTTCTCTATAACTATACTTATTCTATCTCTCTATATCTCTTCTATCTTATAGCTTATTACTTATGCTTTAAAGCTCTAAGGCAAACCAAATATAACTTATCCTCACTTGTCTCTAATTCAATTTGCTTTACTTAAAATTAGTAAACGTAATTAATACTTTCTATAAGACACGCACTACACCTAAATCACTAGGTAGGTCATGGGTTACCACTTAACTAATTAAACCCTAACTAATTAGATTATAGTATAGCTAAAGGTAATAAAAAGGACACTGCCTTATCTAAAATATTAAATAATATAGTAAAAGAGAAAAAAAGCAAAGGGAAGGGAAGTAAAGATAAATCTAACCTAGAGATAATTAATAGTATTTATAATATAAGGGAAAAAATACTAAAAAGCAAAGGTAATATAAATAATAAGATTTGTAAGGTAAATAAGAAGAAGATAAAAGAATAGGGTATTAGGCTGTAAAATACTAAGCAGTTTTACCTCGTGCTTAGGAGGGGATTTATAAGGTTATTAATCTTAATATATAACTTATTTATATTATCTAAAGAGAATAGGAAAGGTATATAAGTATTAATTATATAAAAGGGGATATTGCCTAATTTAGTTAGTATATTAACTACTCCTTATATAGTTATAAATCTAGCACTAAATTAAATCTCTTTCTTTATAATTAGTTTAATCTTTAGTAATAGTATTAATCTTAGTAAAGCTTATACTTATTTAATTCTAGCTATTAATACTCCTAAAGCTCCTATATTAGGTAAGATTTCTTTAAAGACTTTATTAAAGTAGTATTTCTCTAAAATATAAGATATTGTTGGAACAAAGGTGATATCAATCGCGCGTGCTAGCCGCAATTACTTGGCAGAAGGTCGGG
>JFGW01000472.1:0-16519 GCA_000729825.1 Epichloe sp. AL9924
TTTAGTCTATTATTGTTAGTACCGTCAAGGCTGTTGCAACGTTATGCACTAGTGCATAAAGGGTCTAATTTGAAGGTATATTAGTAGTTTTATTCTTTAAGCTATCTAGAGGGCTGCGTAGCCAAAGGAAAAGGGATCGCGAGTTATGTGCGTGCCTTGCGTATAGGTGTAGCTAATTATAGGGTAGCGTTACCACACGTGCTTCACTTCCCCTAGTGGTTAACCTAGCATTAACCTAAATATTATAACACTAGTAACTTCTCTTTTTAGAAAGGAAAGTAAGGTAAAGTAAATATAATTATTAAATAAGGAAAGAAGTAAGTCTAAACTATATATAACTTACTTATAGGCCTATTAAAGGAAAAGTAGGCCTAGATATTAAATCTAAGGCTCTTATTAGTTATTAATATAAGGGATTAGAAGGAGAGGTTAATCTACGGATTAGAAAGAGGTCTAGCTTAAGAGCTTTAAAGGGCTTAAAAAACGCAATAAAAACAGAAATAAACATAAGTAAATCTAATTAGCGGATATAAGCCTTTTATTAGCCTAGGCAATAGTTAACCTAGACTTTTTATTTAGTTTATCTAGTCTCTAGCCTCTTTACCTAGCCTTTAACACAAATTATAGCTTTATTTGTGTTAATAAAGGTCTTAAGGCTATTATTTAGAGATTCCTTTGTTATTACGTTAGCGATATTATTATTGCTATTAATCTAGCGGACTTTGTAGATCTCACGGCATTTATATAACTATTAAAGAGCTATAATGTTAATTATAAGGCATTTCTCTTTTATAGAGCCTAGCTTTATAAGGTATTTATATAATAAAAAAGAGTCTATATAGATAATTATTAGGATACAATTAATCTTTAGTTAGTCCGTGATTATATGTAGAGTCGTGGCAATTGCATAGGCTACATTAGCACCTTATACTATTATATATAATTTAAAAGTAAGGGCGCTATAGGTCACACGCTTACTCTTTGTTAAGCTATACGTAATAATATTGCCTTTTAAGGTAAATATATTATCTTTCGCCTCTTTATTACTAATAATAATCACGTATCCTATCTAGGAACTTAGATCTTTGTTATTAGCAAGAGATCCATCTATAAACACAAATAACTTTACGCTCTTAAGGTCTAGAGGGATATAATATAAACCTTATTCTTAATGTTAGATCTGCTAATTAAGGCGTTTATTTAATCAAGTTATATTATTAGTAGTTAGTTCTTAGTGTTACGTAGTAATTAATAGGTTATAGAGGGCTTTAGGTTAATAAATAGTTATAATATAACTCCCTTGTGCTTATTATTTAACGTAATCTTATTTTACAGTTAGTGACTTTAGGTTAATTTACTTAATCTTCTTGCTTTAACCTTTCTAATGCAGTTCTATTAAATTATTAGCGTTCTACGTAAGGATATAACTATTAAAGATAAGGGGATTTTTAGCTAATAGCTTCTGCTTTGGTTTTACTAAGAAATTCGCTTTCTTAAGTTCTCTCTCTTTAAGATTATAGAAATCCTAGTCACTAAGGCCTAGTGTATTATCTATCTGCATTCTAACTACTCTAAAGAGGTTATTATCTTTTAAAGCGGTAATTAATAAGCATAGGTTATAGGTTAAGGTCATTATATTAAGATAGTCTCTGTGATAATAGAAGTAGGTTACAAACCAGTGAGTTCCTACTTCTATAATTCTATATAAAGGCTTAATAACTTCTATTATAGTTCCTTTAGGAAATAAATATACTATCTATTTAGGCAATATAGCAATAATCAATCTTGCAAGCTATGTTTTTAATTACACGTACGCCTGTGTGATATCTTAAATCTATAGGATAATGCCTTTAGATCTAAGTAATAGTGCTATTATAATAATTAATTATTAACTTAACCATTAGATCGTTAGGGATTAGGTTAGAATAAATTCCTTCCCTTTATTATTTGTCCCTTAGATTATAAGTTATAACTTTTTATATAGCATAGCTATTCCTTTACCCTTTACTTCTCTTACTATATAAGATTTAAAGAGTCTCTTATTACTATATTTAGTAGGGTTAAACATTGTGAATTTAAACATATTACAGGCTTATAAAGCATTAATCTTAGCTTAATCTAATAACTTAAAGGGCTTACCTAGGGTTATAATCTTCCCTTCCTAGCGTAACTAAAGGGCTAGATCCTAATTAGCTTCTTCCTTTACTATAAGAAACATTTCGCTTAACTTACTATTAGCTATAATTTCCTCTATTAATGCTTCCTCTTAGTCTTTATTCACTAGGTAATTAGTTATAGTAAATAGAGTATTAATTCCTATAAGGTTAAATTAAACTATAAGCTTCTTTTATAGTTTACCACGCTTTCTTCTAACTTATAGGGCTTCTTTACTTAAAGCTTCTAGGGTAGTTTCCTTAATAGTAGGCTTATTATCTTCTATAGCCTAGTTATTATCTTTAGGCGCTAATTCTAGGGTTTCTTTAGCTTAGTATAGATTATAATAATACGGTTTTATAACTATTAACTAGAATCTAGTTAGTCCTTAGGGTAATTAAAGGGTATAGGTCTCTCTATTAGTAGTAAGAAGCTTATAAGGGCTATACTATCTATCTTTCTCTCTCTAAATGCGTATATCTAACTATAGCGGAAGTTAGTGTGTTAGCAAAGTATCTAGGCTATTCTAGGTTTATAAAGCATTATAAACTTGCTATTTTGCTAGAAGTTATTAGACTTTATTAGTAGCTTTATAGATTACTTTAGCTTATTAAATAACAGATACACTTAGCAGTAACTTATTAGTTATCCTTAGGTATACACTAAAAATAAGAAGGATTAGTATAAGGCCATTTAGCCTTACTACATTATTTATAGCTTTTATAGCTATTTAAATTTGCTATTTAGGCATAAGGTCTTAACCTATAGAGTCTATAATAATTATATAGGCTTGCCTTAATAGTCCGTAATAGCGTTTAACCTTTCTAATACTATTATAAGCTTTAACTAGAACTTCGTTAATCTTGATTAATAGCAGTCATATGTAATGCTTAAATTCTAATAATATAAAGTTCTTTCTAGCATTATGAATAATCTAATCTAGAGGGCCTAGATAGGTATTAATCTAGTATTCACGCAGAGCATTCTAAATATCACAAGCTTTCTGCTTATTTAGATTAAGGAATTAGGCTACTTAAAACAAAGTTATAGAATTAACAATATAAAGAACTAGTTAGCTATTAATCTAAATGATATTAATAATAATCTTGTAGTTAAATTTATAATTATCTTTAACTATAAACTTGAATCTACCTAGAGCCTTTCTGTTTATTTAGCAATAGTAGCAAATTTCAGTTAATTATTTAATAGCTTTAGTCTTAATATTATAACTAGCTTATTATAGTATCTTTATAAGCCATTAAACTAATAGATATCCAAATTAACAATGTAATTAACAAATTTCTATCTCTAATATATAGAAGGCTACTGTTTCTTTAGCTTCTAGAGTTTACTAAAGATATCCCTATTTCCTAATAATAGGAATAATCTTATTGCCTTAGATTAATATGTTTATAAGGTTATTAACCTTAACACGTAATCTATCTATATTATCTAAAGAGAATAGGAAGGGCATATATGTATTAACTATATAGAAAGAAATATTACCTAGCTTTATTAGTATATTAACTACTCCTTGTGTAGTTGCTTTGCTAGCACTAAATTTAATTATCTTCTCTAGAGTTATTTTAATCTTTAGCAATAGTATTAATCTTAGTAAAGCTTATACTTATCTAATTCTAGCTATTAATACGCCTAAAGCTCCTATATTAAGTATAATTCCTTAGAAGACTTCTTTAGAGTAATATTCCTCTAAAACATAGGAGGTCTTTACTTTATTAAAGGGATTATGTTTAAGGTAGGCGTGTTTAAATACTTAATCTCTTAAGGTTATAATAATATTACTATTATCTAGTTATAATCCTAATGTAAAGAATTATGTAATACTTAGTTAGTTAAACTTTAACGTAAAGGTCTCTTTAGTATTATTATCCTTATCTTTATTATTATTAGATTTAATAAAAGCTTTAGCTAATTCCTATGCTCCTTTAGTAAGGTTATTTATTTCCTTAGGTCCTTAGCCTTTATAGGCTATAAGGAATGCTTAGAACTTTCTCTCTATAGGCAGTAATTAGTGCCTCTTATTCTTCTACTAGTATTCTTTTATCTCTTTATAGTCTTTCTCTAAATAATTTATTAACTAATAACCATTCTTATTATAAACATAGTATCTACTATAGCTATAGCCTTAGTTATAATAGCTATAGCCTTTGCCTTAACCTTATTAATTATATAGTTAATTATAATAGCAGTCTATAAACATTACCTCTAAATTATTAGCATTAGCAGTATTAATAGTGCTTTAATTAAATTAGGTAGCTAATATATTAGCTTTAGTAATAGATATTAATTTACAGAGGTCTCTAGCAAGTCCTTTAAAACTAGGTAAATAATTATATTTAGCTTGCCTACACTCTAGAACACTAGAAATCGCGCTTAAGGTCTAATAATAAAGCTCTATATTAACTATTAATAGGGGAAAGAGTCCTCTATAAACACGCTTAAGGGTTATAAGCAAAATCTTAAGATAATCTAGCTTAGATTTATTAGGATTCTAAGCAATAATGTTCTTAAGTGTTATGTTATTTTATTCTTAGCAATAAAACTATTAGTTACTTTCTATTTTAAAGCGTTAATAGATATTATTAACTATTTATTTATATATAAGACCTTTATTCGCTAAATAATTAAGGTAATACTATTTAGCATTACCTAAGAGTATAATTAGAAGGGCCTTATATATGTATTCCTATAGAAGGTTTATTCTATTATATTTGTTCTAGAATAGGTTAACTTTTAGCGTGAGGAAGTTATATATTTTCTTACTATAATAATTATTATCCTTATATCCTTTTATAAGTTCTAAGATCTTTCTTATAATTTAGTCTTTAGAGGGGATTATTAAGTCTAGTATAACTTAAGCTAGTTATAGCTATTAAACCGGTTACTCTAGGGTAATTAGTGGAATTATTAGCAGTTAAGGTATATTTCTTCTTAAAGGTAGTTATATAATAGGAGGGTTATTAATAGGAGGATTATAAAGCAAAGGGTTATAAAGAGAGGGAGTGTAAATAAGAGGGCTTATAATAGGAGGGTTATTAAGGGTAGGATTATTAATAGAAAGGAATTTACTAGTAGCTATTTACTTTGTGATTTTATTCTTAGGCTATTGTGATATTATATTTTCTTTAAGGACTTAGACTAATGATTTAATAATCTTACTGCTTTAATTCTAAATAACATAAATGCCGTTTTTACGGAGGTAGTCTTGTAATTTGCGCACTAAGGGTTATAAAGCTTAGTTAAGCGTTTCTTTAGTCTAGCTATTAAGGTTATTATAGAAGATTTCCTATAGGGCAAGATCTTTGTATTAGCCGCTCTTATAGACGTTAATTATCTATGCAATGTAATTATTAAGCTCCTAATCCTTAGTAGTCTAAGGGTCTAGTTCTCTAGAGCTCTCCTAGTTAGTTATAATAGCTAAGGCATGTTTTTAAAGTTATTAAGGTAGGGTAAACTTATTAGGTCTTTTAGGGTCTGTAAATTAAGTAAGCTACTTTCCCTTTATAGTCTGTAATAACACTTATTTATTATTAAAAGGTATTATTATATTATATAGTTTAGCTATTAAGGCTAAGGGATTTTTTAACTAGCGGGGGTTAAGTTAATCTTAGGTTTAAGATGTTATATATAGCTCTAAACTTCTTAGTTAGTTGATTGTTTTTCTTGTAATAGACAATAGAATTGATTCCTCTATTAATAGCTCTAAACTTAATAATAGAAAAAAAAAGTCAAATTCCTTAGAAGCCTAATATCTAGTATCTAGAGTCTATCTTCCTTTAGCACGCTTCCTTAGTTAACTAAAGGAAGGTCTTTTCTTAAGTGATTCCTTACTTATCTATGGTTTTTTAACTACTAATTAGTGTTAGTACCGTTAAGGCTATTATAATATTATGCACTAGTGTATAAAGGGTCTAATTTAAAGGTATATTAGTAGTTTTATTCTTTAAGCTATCTAGAGGGCTACGTAGCTAAAGGAAAAGGGATTGCAAGTCACGTGCGTGCCTTACGTATAGGTGTAGCTAATTATAGGGCGGCGTTGCCGCACGTGCTCCACTTCCCCCAGTGGTCAACCCGGCGTTGACCCGGATGTCGCAACAATTATAGCCTATTACATAATTTACTACTGTTCTAACACTTCCTAAAGGATCCTTATAGTGTTAGATTCACTCGCTGTAGTGTAAATTTCCCCTAGATCTAGTTAATCTAGTAGGTTCCTTAAGGGTCCTAGCTATAGGTCTTCTAGATATAACTCTATTATCTAGTTAGGGGGTTTAATATACTAAGTAGTAGTATTATCTTTAGGATAGTAAGCAATCCCCTTTCCTTTATTATTTTTATCCTTCTTTATGCTTCTCTTAGTTTTAGTAGTAGTAGTGCTATAAGCTAGGCTATTAGTGCCTTTAAATAGCCTCTCTAATGCCTTACTACCTTCTAATCTATTGGATTTATTAAGGTATCCTTTAGATTTAGCTTTTAGAATATAGGATCTAACTTGCTTCTAAATAAGATACACTATTTACATATCTATTAGGTTCTAGTAAATAGGCAGTTCTTACTATATTAGATGCTTATATCTTATTACCACTCCATTATTAAATTTATATCTTATAAGCTTATTTAAATCTTCTTATTTACTAATTTTAATAAGTTTTTATTTTTAATACTTAAATCCTAGATTTTATTTATTAAAAGTATAAAACTAGTGGATAAGGCATAGTTTGTTTTTAGTAACTAGGAAGTTACGCTAAAACTCTATAAATTAACATTATAAATAGTTAGTTTTAGATATAAGGTTTTATTTCTAGGTTTCTAGAAGGGCATAATAAAAGAATCTCTAATTACTACCACTTATTATATGCTAGTTTAGCATAATAGGGGGCAAATCTATTAGAGAGGCTAATGGATTTGTAATCGTAAAGTTATACTAAGTTCACTTACGTAAGCTACTATTAGGGGTATGGTAAGATATTAGAAGTAAGTTAATTCTGTTCTAGCAGAGTCCGAATCTAGCCTTATATTGGCCACCCTTGCGTTCCGCCACGTAACAACGGGCTTATAAAGCATTAATCTTAGCTTAATCTAATAACTTAAAGGGCTTACCTAGGGTTATAATCTTCCCTTCCTAGTGTAACTAAAGGGCTAGATTCTAATTAGCTTCTTCCTTTACTATAAGAAATATTTTACTTAACTTACTATTAGCTATAATTTCCTCTATTAATACTTTCTCTTAGTCTTTATTTACTAGGTAAGTAGTTATAGTAAATAGAGTATTAATTCCTATAAGGTTAAATTAAACTATAAGCTTCTTTTATAATTTACTACGCTTTCTTCTAACCTAAAGGACTTCTTTACTTAAAGTTTCTAGGGTAGTTTCCTTAATAGTAAGCTTATTATTCTTTATAGCCTAGTTATTATCTTTAGGCGCTAATTCTTAGGGTTCTTTAGCTTAGTATAGATTATAATAATATGGTTTTATAACTATTAACTAGAATCTAGTTAGTCTATAGGGTAATTTAAGGGTATAGGTCTTTTTATCTATAGTAAGAAGCTTATAAGGGCTATGCTATTTATCTTTCTCTCTTTAAACGCATATATCTAACTATAGTAAAAGTTAGTATATTAGCAAAGTATCTAGGCTATTTTAGGTTTATAGAGTATTATAAACTTATTACTTTACTAGAAGTTATTGCACTTTATTAGTGGCTTTGCGGATTACTTTAGCTTATTAAATAATAGATACACTTAGCGGTAACTTATTAGTTATCCTTAGGTATACACTAAAAACAAGAAGGGTTAGTATAAGGCTATTTAGGCTTGCTAAATTATTTATAGCTTTTATAGCTATTTAAAGTCGCTATTTAGGCATAAGGTCTTAACCTATTAAATCTATAATAATTATATAGGCTTGCCTTAATAGTCTATAATAGTATTTAACCTTTCTAATGCTATTATAAGCTTTAACTAGAACCTTGTTAATCTTAATTAATAGTAGTTATATATAATACTTAAATTCTAATAATATAAAGTTCTTTCTAGTATTATAGATAATCTAATCTAGAGAGCCTAGATAGGTATTAATCTAGCATTCACATAGAGCGTTCTAAATATTATAAGCTTTTTACTTATTTAGATCTAGGAATTAGGCTACTTAAAACAAAGTTATAGAATTAATAACATAAAGAACTAATTAGCTATTGTTAAAAATAAGACCTATTTTTAGCCCTTTCTAGTTAAAGGACCTTTCTATTACTAGCTTGCATTGCAAGCCTAACAGCTGCACTGCAGCTGTTAACGGTCGCGAAGGTAGCTGTTAATAGCTACGTTATAGCTATTAACAGCTGCGACTAACTGTGTAAATAACTAATCTAAATTAATTGTGAATTATTCAATTGCGTTATAGCTACAAGCGTAGCTATAACCATAGCGCCACTAGTAATTAGGTAAGCTAGGGTTACGTAAGCAGGTTACCCTGTACACAGGTTACCCTATAGCTATCTTTAATAGCGATTTTCTCTTTAACTAGAGGTTATACAAAAGTCTTGTATATAGTAAATTAAAGCTAGAAGACAGGGCTTTTATTTTATATAGGAATATTATTTAGACTAAAAGTTAGTGTATATAGGTTACTAGTTTGTATAGTAGTGAGTTAATTTTTTGGATTTTATATATAAATGAATTTTGCGGAAAATCAAAAGTGGCTCTTAAGACCTCTCTAGTAGCCTAGATTTACTAATATAGTTAGTGGGTATATAAGAGGAAGAAGATCTTTTTAATCTAGCTAGATAGCTAGGCCTCTTAATCCAATAGCCGCATTGCCCGTATAACATTACTAAAATCAATTCTATTAGTATATAAGATATTGTAAAAGTCATCTAGATTGAATTCTATTAGTTAATAACTGCTATAACCTTCCGTTACGTTGCGTTAAATATTTAACGTGGTGGTTCTATTAGTCCCTGACCGTAGAGCTACACCTGTACAGCTGTTGCCAGCTGGCAACTAGCTCCTTACATTTCAATAGCTATTAATCTAAATAATATTAATAATAATCTTATAGTTAAATTCGTGATTATCTTTAACTATAAACTTAAATTTACCTAGAGCCTTTCTGTTTATTTAGTAATAGTAGCAAATTTTAGTTAATTATTTAATAGCTTTAGTCTTAACATTATGACTAGCTTATTGCAGTATCTTCATAAGCTATTAAACTAATAGATACCTAAATTAATAATATAATTAACGAATTTCTATCTCTAATATGTAAAAGGCTACTGTTACGTGCTGGTTTGGCACGATAGGGGGCGAATCCGTTAGAGGGGCTAACGGATTTGCAATCATAAAGTTATACTAAGTTCACTTACGCAAGCTACTATTAGGGGTATAGTAAGATATTAGAAGTAAGTTAATTCTATTCTAGTAAAGTCTAAATCTAGCCTTATATTAGCTACCCTTATGTTTTGCTACGTAATAAGTGCTAGGCGTACTAAAAAGATAACTATCCTAGTTATTATTACTTAAACTATAACTAGATTTAGCCTCTATCTAGCTAAGCTTATTAAAAAAACTTCTATTAAATTTATATAAAGGAAAAAAATAAACTTAGCATATCCCTTACTATAATTATGATTTCTCTCTTACACTTATAAACTATTATGTTAAATAATGTATTCTTTTTGTCTAATATTAAGTACTTAATCTTTATTATATTTTATTATTTCCTTTTAGCAAAATATTAAATTCCTCTATTCCCTTATCCCTTCTAATCTTATACTTAGTCTAAATCCTAACTTCCTATCTTACTATATACTATATTCTAACTCTATGCCTTAATATCTAAATCTATTCCTTTAATCTAGTAATCTAGTAAATTTATCCTCCTTAATTTATAGCTTAGTTACCTTAGTAATTAACATGCGTATAATAGGTAATATTTATCTTAATATCCTTATTATCCTTTTTCCTAATAATGCTAGTGATATTTCACTTATTTCCTATGCTATAGGCATATCTAGTGTTATTTATTAAATATCTATCTAAGCTATCTTTAGACTAGGCTTTCCTAGTAATTTAGGCTTCTTACTTAGTATTACTAGAAGTCCTATCCTACTATAAGGTTACTTATTACCTATTTTTAGTGTTCCTTAACGTAATTTACCTTAATACTTGTTAGTTTTACCTAAAAATAGTTTTACTAGAACTAATGTCTGCGCTAGTGTCTCTAGAGCTAGGGTTACCTAATTTTGTGTTTCTAGGGTTTTAATTACTAGAATTAGCCTTACTAGAGCTAAATTTATTTTCTTACTATTCTCCTTAAACCTTTTTTACTTATTTATAAGGTTCTTAATCTTTATATTTTAAGCTTGTATTTCTTTTAATATTCCTATTACTATAGATGCTAATTCTACTATCTTCTTTTTAAATTTAGTTCTCTTAACTATATTCTATTTTAAAGTCTTAAGTTATTTATTAATATTAATTAATATTTTACCTAACTTAAAGTTTAAGATCTTCTCTTTCTAGGCTATTAATATATCTATAATTTATTTAAACTTATTCTAGAAGCTTTTTAACTCCTTTTTTATTGATTTTGCTAAATTATAAATATCCTTTAATATATCTTTAGTAACTATATATACTGTTTTTAATTACTTCTTAATTATATTAAAATCCTTTTTAACTTTACTAACTTAATTAATAAGGTTATTAACTTAATTAACTAAGTTATTAATCTTACTTTTCTTATACTATTAAATTCTCTCTTTATCTTATTTTAATTTAGATAATTTTTACACTAACTCCTTCTCTATACTAATATAGAGTAAATTTACCTAACTAATACTAGCTAATACACCTGTAATTATAGCATTTACTACGCTATATTTATCTGTAAAATAAAGAGCTAAAAGGTTAGCTTATAGTAGTAAAGATAATATGCTATTATAAGTAGCTATTTACTATCTATATTTAACAATTACACTATTATAGAAAGCCACTACTACTATTTTTACCTAATCCTTTGCTTTTCTAGTTGCTTTACACTCTATTAGATTAATTATAGTCTAAAGTACTCTCTTTTTTATTTATTTTACTATTACTTGCTTTATAATTAATATAGCCTTCTATTCTTTAAATATAGCGAAAATTTATATAACTATATTTTACTATAATATAAAATATATATCCTTTAAGTTAACTTCTAATTTACTAGATACTATAGTAGCCCCTTTAAGGGTAAATATGTGTATATAGGCCTAGATTATATATTCAATATCCTAATTACTATTTTTATAACCTAATATAATATATCTAAATTTACTAAAGTTAACTCCTTTAATACTTTTTCCTTTATATATAGCATTAAACTCCTCCCTTACTCTCTTATATGCTACTACGCTAATATTAGGTATTAGTATTTAAGCGTTAATTCTAGATCCTAGCTTTCTAAATCTAAGATATAATAGTTTAAAGTTAAGCTCCACTATCCGCGCATAAACTTATAATAGTCTAATAAGAAATTCTATAGGTATCTTATTAATATCCTTATTATTTTTGCTTTTAAAACCGCTATCCTTATTAAGTTTAGGTTCTAATCCTAGTTTAGGTAATTCTAATTCTAATTTAGGAGATTTTGCCCTTAATTATATTAGATTAACTCTTACTACCTTAACACTTTCTTTATTTAGTGTGCTAATAGATTTATTACCTTTTAACTTTACTTTTACTTACTTTAACTACTCTCTTCTTATAGCTCTTATATAATTATCTTTAATTAACTCTTTTATTACTTATTTGCGCTTCTCTTACTCTATATCTAAATCTAATGCTTTACTTATATAATTATTATTATTATTATTACCTTATTCCTTAGTTTTAACTATCTTTTAAATAACCTTAGCTACTTAACTAATATTTTTATTATACCCCTTTGCTAGTTATAATAGTATATTTACCTTATCTTATCTTATTCTTAGTTTATCTAAGTGCTATTACTACTATAATTATATAATTTATTATATAAGGTATAAATATTTTTATAGCTAATTACGTTATTTTACTTAATTTAAATAGCGTTTAAAAAACTTTATATTCTTATAATAGGTTATAGTCCTTAGTTTTGCTAAAAGCTTATTAATTTACTAGATATATTTAATTCTTTCCCTATGAGTTATAGATTATTACTATACTAAGTTAGTGACTATTAGTTCCCCTAATATCTAATTTTATTTTATTATAGCTAGAATCTAAATATATAGATATACTGCCCTTATTTACTTATAAATTATTTAGTTATATATATATACCTTATTATTAAAGAGAATAAAATCTAGTATAGCTCCTTAATTAAAATATAGATTTATATAATATCTATAAAACTTATATTTAACTTCTAGTATAATGGTTTTGTTTTTTACTTAGTAGTTCTTATAGTTATTATAATTCTATATTTCTTATAGCTAGTTTAGTTCTATATACTATAGTTTTTAGAACTCTCTATTATTTACACTATTATCTTTAGAGTTAAGTGCTATTAAGCAAAAATAAGGCTAGAAATAAATTTAACTACGCTAAGCTTATAGTGGTTTTAGGGATAATATAAGGTTTAAGTAAGGGGGCTCTTTTTTAGTTAGTATAAAAAGGTAATATATATAAAAGGGTCTAATAGCTTTAATCTAGCCTATTAAATCTAATAGCTTGCTATTACCTTTCTTCCTTTGCTATTACTATTCTATAGGCAAATTAAGACCTTTCTTTATATATTATTTTTGCTAATTAACTAGGTTTTTCTTAAGATAGTCTTTTACTATCTTAGCCGTGTTAACTTACATCTTGCTTTTGCTTATCTATTAGTTATCTTTAGCTATAAATCCCTTCTATTAGATAAGGAATTCCACTCTTATAGTCTTATTTTATTTAAAGATCTTAATGTAATGCCTATGGATTTGTTTAATTTCCTAGTAATTTACCTTCTCTAGATTATTAAATGTAATTAGCAGCGGAGCTAGTTTTTCCTTACTAAATAGATCCCCTCCTTACGCTAGCTTCTAGATCTGTGTGACTAATACCACTAGATAGACTTGCGAATCTAGGGGGAAATCTAATTAATATGCTAATAGGTTTACCTTTTCTAGTACCTTATATAGCCTTGCCTTCTATAGTAACTATTTTTTCTTAGGCTTCCTAGGTAATTTATACCCCTTATATAATTATAAATAAACTATATCTCTTACGTTAATATTAACTAGTTTATAGCGGTTATTATACTAAATCTTAGTGAGGGCAGCTGCTATTATAATTGCTAATTAAGCCTTATACTAGTATAGCTTTTATAGCACTACTATATTATTTACGTTAGCTCTAGTGTTAATTACGTTATTTAGAGAGAGAAGGTTAATAATGCTTAAAGGATAGAATCTATATAATAGCTTATTAGGAGCCTATCCTATACTTGCTGCTATAGTGTTATTTAGTTAATATTATAGTGCTAGGAGTAGTGATATTTACACTATATCTAGGTTTATTACTATATAATATTATATTATGATTATTACTATCTGATTTTTCCTCTCCGCTGTTCTATCTATTTAAGGGTAATATACTATGCCTATAAGAAGTCTAACTCCTATATGCCTAAATATTTCTTTCTATATATTAGATATAAATTTAGGATTTCTATTACTAATAATTTACCTTAGTAATCCCTAGTCTATGATATATAGGGCATAAAGGAGTAATTCCGCCTAGATTTCTGCTGGATATATAGTATATCCTAGTATTAGAAGGGTTCTTTTACTAAAAAGGCAATTTACTAGATATAATAAGTTATATATTATATATCCTTTTATTTACTATATTATATTAGTAGATAATACCTCTAGTATATCTGTAATAAAATTAAGTAAAATTATATAAAAAGGTGTTAGTTTTAACTATAAGGGTTATAATTCTCCTAGTGGTTTAGAACAGTTAATTACATTCTCCTAGCATACTATATAATAGGCTATATAGTCTTAAATCTATTAGCTTATACGCGGAAAATAAACTAATTAGAGCTCCGCTACTATCCTAGTAATTCTAAAATATTAATGTTTATTATAAACTAATTATAGTATAGATTTAACCTCTATTATAGGAATATAGAGATAGAAAAATCTATCTTTACTATAGTAATATAATAGACTATCCTCGCGCAAATCCTATCTATATAAAGGAATTTTTAGTCTAATTCTAGTGTTTTCTGCTACTTACCTTTCTTAGTATGCTCTTATAGCTATAATAATCTAGCTAAATTTTTAATTAGACTAATACCCCTAGATAATCCTAGCCTTAAGGTTATTATCTATAATTATAGTGGTAATGTATTCCTCTGTAATAAAATACGCACTTACGTCTAATTTATTATAGTGGCTATTCTATGCTACCTCCCTATATATTACCTTTACTAGTAATCTTAAAAGCGTATCTAGTATAATATTTAGCACTCCTAGTATATGCATTACCTTTAGATTAAATTATAATAGGTAATTCATAACTTTAGCTAGTTTTAGATTAGCTTTGTCTAAATCTATTATAGATAATAATATATGCTTAATAATCCCCTTTACTAGGGAATAATTAGTTAAAATATTAATTATAATGCTATTAGATTAGACTATCTTTCTTAGCTTTCTAATGCTCCATATAATTATAGCTACTTCTACCTTAGTTAAGCTATAGCGTTTCTTAACGCTTAATATTACCCTTAAGAGGAATAGAATTAGCTATATCTAGTTATTCTTAATATCTCTTCTAGGAATGCTTTAGCTATCCTATTTCTCTTATAATTAGAAGGCATATAGTCTAAATCCTTCCTTATAGGCATTAATTTTAAGGAAAAGTAGCTTACTTAGATTATAGTGTTATAGGGTCTATTTCTTGCTTAGAAATACTTTAATATCTTTAAAAGCCTTTTTCTTATCCTTTATTAGCAAAAATGTCTTTTACTATATCTTCCTTTTTTATATTAGTTTTAAGATCCTAGTGATTTTTTTATCTTTTTTATAGAATTCCTTTAATAATACTATCTTCTATGCCTATAATAGTTAGATCTATATATTAAACTACAGAATTCTATTATAAAGAAATCTAGCTATTTTAATAAAGGTTTTAAGACTTAATAGGTTAGTTAGGAAGATTATTTTTTAAAACGCTTTTAGCCTGTTATTTATGTTAATAATTCTATTACTATTAATAATAAAACTAAGTAATTAAATAGTAAGGTAACTAATAAAAGACTTCTTAGCTACGATTATTATCCTATTTTCTTTAAGGATCTTAAGTATAATATCTAGATACTTTAAATGTTCCTTAATACTATCTAAAAACATAATAATATTGTTAATATAAACATAAATAAAGTGCTTATACTTCTAAAAGAGTTAATCTATAAATTATTAAGCAAAAGCAGGGGAATTTTTAAAACCTATTAGTGCTATATTTAATGCTTTAAGACCCTGATTTAATATTACTACTATATAGGCTTAGTAGTCTTTTCTAATTAGTAGTTAGTAGAAAAATCCTATTTTATTAAAGAGAGAAAAAACCTTCTTACTATAAGTATTATCTATAATATTGCTTTAGTCTAGTAGGGGGTAGATATCTAGTATAGCTATATTATTAAGCGGTCTTATATTAACTATAACTTTTCCTTTCCTTTCCTAGCTAGTTTCTTACTAAACTATAAACACTAGATATACTATTGCTACTAGCTTATCTAGATATAATATCTTCCCTTTAAGGTAAAGTTTATTATATACTTTATCAAGTTTACTTATATCCTATCCTCCTAGCCTATATAGCTAGATTAGTCTTATTTAATATTACTATTTATTAACTAAGTTAATCCGTATTTTTTAATCTTTAGGCATAGGGATAATACCTCTGTTATAATAAATGTCATATTTATCTGTAAGCTAAACAAATTCGCTTATAGCATTATGATTAATATTAGTAACTTGCACTCTGAATTTATTTATAATATATGGAATTTCTTCTAGATATAAAATCCTATATAATAGCACTCCTATATTAACCTTCTTTAGGTTAAGCTTATCCTTCTCCTTATTAGATTTGTTACTATCCCTATCCGTGTCTCTTATTTTTTCTATAATATCCTTGCTAAAATAAGTATAATATACTAAAGGATTATTAATTATATAATTAGCATTAACTTTGCTAGCTACTATTAGTTATATAACTTTCTTATGCTTATAAATAATAATAGTTTTATTAGTAAAATTATATATAATTATTTAACCTAGGCTAGATCTATTAAATAAAGCATTAGGGAAATATTCTAAACATAACT